>LOJH01021381.1:1250-16485 GCA_001685095.1 Ellobius talpinus | reverse complement strand
GAGAGAGAGAGAGAGAGAGAGAGAGAAGTATATTTTTAGATTGTGTTTCAGAGGCTATCCAATAATATGGCAAACACTGGGATCAGATGATGTCAAATAGGCTGGCCAAGGGGAAGCACAGATGGGATACTAAACACGTTGTGGGTGTGTCTCATTATTAGAATATTCTGGAAGAGCCAAGAGGGGTCAGAAGAGGTACTGGCCATGTTCTATTTCACAGTGGCTGTAGAAATCCACACACTTGCATCTTTGTGTCTAAATTTTTCTGCTTGATTCTTTTAAAGGTTCCCTTTCTCCCCCCTGGCTTTGATAATCACATGGGGCCTCCTCGCAGTGGGGGTGACTGTCCCTCAGAAACAGTAGCCCTTCCACCCTTGTTTTCTCCTCTTCCTCGGTGTTTGGCTTCAGCCTCACCCGTGAAATTTTCCCTTAGGATTCACTTTTCTCCACCCTTTTGAAGAAAGCACACTTTTAGAGAAAAGGTCAAGTGAGCATGACTCCCCTAACACACACACTGCTTGGGAACAACCTTCAACTGCGGATGTCAATCACTCCATGGCCCTAAATAGTTGGTTATTCTTTAGCTCCATGGGGAACCATCAGCCTGAGATAGATAGAATCCACAGTAAAATTTAAGTTAAACATAAACCAAAGATTTGCTCTAATATTGCCCAGAGAAGGGTCTAGAAACGCTCTCCCAACTATTGATACCTGTTGATGGAGGCTATAGATTTAGACAGAGTTCCATTAAAACACAATGATTTCAAGGTTAACACACACACACACACAGAAGGTTCAAAGTTACCCTATCCAACACTAGTCATGAACTACTTAAATGTGACCAGTGTTAACCAATGAACTGAATCTCAAATTTTATTTAACATCAGTTCATTTAAATATAACTTTAAAATAGAAACACTGTAAATTATTTTAATTTCAGTCATAACTTCACTGATCCAGCACTACTACATTTGACTTTTAATGTTATGGTATATATGATGGTACATATATTATTTCCAGCATTCGCTAATAATTAAACAAAATATTGACCACTTAGTGAGACAATATTTTGGACATACTGGGATAAATGGAATATATTAGTTGTGATAGTTTTGTCAATTTGTCAGACTCTAGGTTCAGCTAAGGAACAAGCCTTCATGAACACCTGTAAGGGATTATCTATGTAAATGGGGGATTTTTGTATGTGTTGAGGTTGGAAGACCCAGCCACTCTGAGTGGTACTCTTCACTAGGCTGGGATCTAGACTG
This sequence comes from Ellobius talpinus, assembly GCA_001685095.1. Taxonomy (NCBI): domain Eukaryota; kingdom Metazoa; phylum Chordata; class Mammalia; order Rodentia; family Cricetidae; genus Ellobius; species Ellobius talpinus. Next base: position 15,217 of record LOJH01021381.1, on the reverse strand, counting down.
TATGAAACACAGGCAGTGAGTAGAGCACAGGCATCCGTCACTCCCTTCTTCCTGATTGTGGATGTAGTGATGGAACCAGCTACTTCACGTTCCTGCTGACTTGACATCTCTGCCATGAAGGACTGTCCCAAGACCATAAGCCAAACCTTTACCCCGAAACTGCCTTTGTGTGGTGTTTTACCGCAGCAGTGAGAAGCGTGACAAGATTTTCTTTAAATTAATTTTTCTTGTTATCCTAATGTAGCTATTAGAATATTTTACATCCTGTACAAGGCTTATCTGATCTTTTTTTTTGTACGGTCCCAGGCATCAGACTAATTGAAGATCTTTAACCACGGAGACAGCAGAATTGCAGCATCAAGCTTAGAAGAGAGGTTAGACACAAGCGCTACAATTTCCACTATCTTTTTGGTTTTTATTGAAAGGATTCATTTCTTTCAAATAAATGAGGAAGCAAAAATTTAAAGCTTAAGTTTTTTGTGTGATGGTAAGAACTAAAGTGAAGCTATTAACATATTGTTATCTGGCCCTTTCTTCTAAAATACTCTTTTTCTTTTCTTTTTTTTTGTTTTTTTTGTTTTGTTTTTTCGAGACAAGGTTTTCCAGTAGCTATGGAACCAGTTCTGGAACTCACTCTGTAGACCAGGCTGGCCTTGAACTCATAGAAATCTGCCTGCCTCTGCCTCCCAAGTGCTGGGATTAAAGGCATGTGCCACCAATGCCCAGCTTAAAATACATTCTTAAACTAAGAAGTAAATACTTGGAGTGGGGGTCAGGGAGATGGCTCGGTCAGTTGTACAAGCAAGAAATCCTGAGTTCAGATCCCCAGCACCTAGAAGTTGATCATGGAGCCCATCTAGAACCCCAGCACTTGGGGTAGGATGGAGATGGGAGGATCTTTGTAATTCCTCTCTGAATGATGGAATAAGATTTTCGTCTCCTTAACAGCTATCAAATTTAGATGTTCTATTCTATTACACTCTAATTATATACTCCAGTATGAGGTATGCAGGTGTGATCCAGTCTAGACTGGTTTAAGGTTCATACACAATAAGGCAAACTGTGTCCTCTACATGAATTTAGACAGAGTCCACTGTTGATCAGCTACATCCACACCTGTGCCCCAACACCATGACCTGCTTGACTCCAAGGAGCAGACCTCCTACATTCTGACTTCCAAAAATGGCATATTGAATAAGGCACAAGATCCTGAGGACTGCCCCGTGCAATTGCTGTTTGTCCCATTATTGCAACAGAACAGGTGACAAGGTAACTTCAGGTAGGAAGGATCACAGTTAGAGAGTGTGCTCTGTCAGGGCAGAGAAGCAGGTGCAGGAATGGGAAGCAGCTGGTCACATTGCGGTCAGGAGGCTAGGGATGATTGCTGCTGCTCAGCTCACTTTCTTTTTTGTATCCAGGCCGGGGCCCCAACCACTGAATGGTGCTGCCCTCATGCAGTTTGGCTCTGCCCACTTCAGTTAAGCTGTCTAGATAACCACAGAAAGACACTCTGGTGAGTCTTATCTCTGCAGCCATTCTAAATCCTGTGGAGTTGGCAATGAGTATTAGTCCTGACAACCACGGACTCCAAGAACATGCTACAACTCCTCCCGAACATTTCTCTTATGATCACCATAAGACAGTGGTTCTCAATCTGTGGCTCAGGACCCAAAGGTAGGGGCCACATAGCAGATATCCTGCCTATCCAGATATCTACATTCTGATTCATAGCAGTAGCAAAATTCCAATTTTAAAGTAGCAACGAAATAATTTTATGGTTGGGGTCACCACACATGAGGAACAGCACTAAAGGGTTGCAGCATTAGGAAGGTTGAGAACCACTGCCCTAGGGTGTAGTAGGAGGCCGCTTGTTAGTTCCCAGCTGCCCAGAACTGAAAGAGTCACACAGAAATCTATATTAATTGTAATACTGTTTGGTCAATAACTCTAGTGTATTTCTAGGAAGCTCTTACATCTTAAATTAACCCATTCCTATTATTTTATATTTTACCATGAAGCTTGTGACCTACCAGCAAGGTTCTGGCTGGTGGCTCGTGTCTTTCTCCTCTGGCAGCTATTTTGCATCTCACAGACTACCTTCTTTCTCCCAGCATTCAATTTAGTTTTCCCACCTAGCTTTGTTCTGCCCTGTCATAGGCCCAAGAAGCTTCTTTATTCACTAACCAATAAAAGCAACACATATACATATAGAAGAATTTTCCACATCATTAGGGCAATGCTCAGAGGCCAGCTGCTATTTATTGATCCCTTATGAGATTTACCTTACCCTCTCTACCATTCATTCTGTGTATCTGAATTTGCTCTAATGTGAAGTCTTCTATCTCTGTCAGGATACGAGCTAAGATCCTGGACTCTGTAGTCAAATGACCAAACTCCAGCTTTATTCCATGATAGCTACAGGGCCTGAAATTGGGGGTCATACTGATTAACCTTTGAAGACACAATTTTCTCATTTGTTTAAAAAAAGGAGAGAGATAAGGGATATAACATGTCATCACACCAACAAACACTGCCTGAAAACTCCAGCTCAGACTCAAGAACATTGTAAAACACTGCCGGGAAATGCAGTATTTTTGCTGTCGTTATGAAGCACAATTCTGTAAAGCAAAAACCTAGTGTTTTCCCAGTGTCATTCTTCAGCATGTAAGGATCAAATTAGTTTGGATTGTGTTGTCAGAATGCTTGATTTAAAAATTTGCTGTTTGGGGCTGGAGAGATGTTCAGTGGGTAAGATCACTTGCCATTCTTGCAAAGGACCCCGGCTTCAGTTTTTAGCACCCACAGGATGGCTCACAACCATCTAAACTCCAGTTTCAATGAACACAATGCCCTCTTCTGGCTCTGGTGGGCATCAGGCTTGTACACAGTGTGCATACATACAGGTAGGCAAACACTCATACATATAAACTAAAACAGAAATCTTTACCAATATAAAAAACTTTCTGTCTGAGTTGCTGGTTTGCATTTCATTGTTTAAAATGTTAGATGGGTTTTTGCCTTGAGGTTAGGATGGGACTTGCAACTCTATCTGAAGTGTCCCTGTGGTGGTTTGAATAGGAATGTCCCCATAGACTCATGGAATTGAATGCTTGGCCCATAGAGAGTAGTACGATTAGGAGGTGTGGCTTTGAAGTCTCATATGCCCAGGCTCACTCAGTGTGACTCACAGTTCTTCTGCAGATCAGGATGTAGTTCTCTCAGCTCTTTCTCCAGCACCACGTCTGCCTGCATGCTGCCATGCTTCTCACCACGATGCAGTACTGGATTAAACCTTCGAACTGCAAGCCAGCTCCAGTGAAATGCTTTCTTTATAAGACTTGCCATGGTCATGGTGTCTCTTCACAACAGTAGAAACCCTAAGACAGGCCCCCAAAATGCTGCTGCTATTTCACATTGTGTGACTCTGTGGACGTGGCAGTTACAATCAGCAAGGACTCCTATGAACCAAAATATCAGGCAACTCTGAAAATTCTTGAAAATATTCTAGGACCCTCAATGTCAACTATTCAGTCAGGATTTAATTCTTATTGCTTTTGTTTTAATTCTTTTTGAAAGAAAAAAACAGAAAAAAACAAACACATCCTATAGCATGAATTCTAATTGGTTTTAATAATAAAAACCCCAAGCTGAAAGATCAGAGAAGCAGAGCAGCCAGCCACTAGTTTTTACCTCTACTGAATTCTCAGACTGAATGAGCTATCCTGTCTCTATGAATCCTCAGACTGAATGCCTTGAGCTCCTGTCTCCTCCACCTTCTATTCCTCTCTCTGCCCAGCCATATACTTTCCTGTCTCCACCTCCCTAGTGTTGGAATTAAAGGCATGTCATTCCCAAATACTGGGATTAAATGTGTGAGCCACCACTGCCTGGCTCTGTTTCTCTTTGAGACTGGACCAATCTAGTGTAGCTCAGGGTGGTCTTGAACTCACAGAGATCCACCTGCCTCTGCCTTCCCACTCTCTGGCCTCTATAGCTAGCTAGTGACTCGCTCCACACTCTAATCCTCAGGCAAGCTTTATTTGTTATAGCATAAACAAAATCCATTTCATAGTATGCGAATTAGCTTTAATCTTTAATAAGCCATGAGATTCTATGTGTATAAAATGTTGTTTTGAAATAAGTCTATGATTTATATCTGTAAATGTTTGGCTGTATACCTATCCTACCAGGTAGGTCGGGGGAAGGAGTCTTGAGTGGAAAAGTTTTACAAGCTCTGGACTAAAGCACCACAGTGTGGTGGCAGGGACAGAGTAGGAAACACATTCTATAAGAACTCTGCCAATAATTTATAATACAATTCTTTTCTTATTTATACCTCCCTCAGGCTTCTTATGTTCCAATAAGGCCAATGGAACTGTAACTACCGACTATCTTGATGTCAGAGGATACTGTAGAGACGAAAGGAAGCATTAGGTTCAAAGGGCATCAAAATGGATAGGCACAAAACACATCCAAGATACTGTCTCTGCCAGTTAGTAAACAACTCGTATTTGATAGTATCTACTCACTCAGCAGATGGGTTGGTAAGGGCATTGTTGAGATGCTGGTGTGGAGCCAAGGGGGAGGTGGTAGGCAGGAGAAGGAAGAGGGGGAATTGTGGAAATGGTGTTTTTCTTGTGGAGGGGTTTTTTTCTTGCCATAGAGACCACTGTCGCTCAAGTCCGTTGGAGGTCCATGAATTTAGGGTAGCATGCTCTTACTTCCCACGGTTTATATTCTGATGTAAAACCAACCCCAAAGTTAAGACTAGTTGAGTGAGATGATTTTGCAGCTGTTTAGAGAACAACGTGGCCAATTGAGATCCAGAGCAAAATGAGCCCACTTCCCCCAGAAGAGAAGAAAACCGCAGCAAAGAGCCCATCACAGACACCAGATACCCAGACCCTGCCCAAGGGACTTTTGGTTACACTTTCCCAGGCTGGACTTAAACATATACCCACCTAAATAGGAAACAGAGAAGGAGTTTAAGAATGTATTACATGTGAGCAAAATTCAGCAGCTGCTGTTGCTTGGGGCCTAAGCCGCTCCTGGTCCCTGGAAAGGTGATTCAGAAGTGGGGCTAACTTCCAGAACTTTCACAGAGAATAATGAAATGAGTGATGGAAAAGCTCCTGCCGCCACCCTACTCCTCCAGCGGCCACATCCCAGTAACTCAAACTTGGTGCTTCTTATCCTCTTGCAGTAATTAGTAACTTACTCTAGGCTCCCACAGTTGGGTCAAGAACATGCGTGCCCTAAATTCCTCCTTGATTTGCCTTTTCTCAGGTTCAAATTTTAATGCCTGTCTAGTTTCCAAAGCTGGTCACTAAGCCATGCTCTCCGAGCTGGGGGAAGTGGGTGCTTCTGGCTATTTATGAGTCCTGTGGGTCCTCTGATTGTCCATCAGTTGAGCTATGAATGCAGACTGATATGTCATAAATGTCAACTGTGGGGAAACTCTGGACATCCTGGCCTTTGCCAGAATTCTTTCACGGTGACTTGGAGGAAACACCCTCTGGTTCCAGCTTAGTGGCTGGCACCCAGCCTCTCACGTGACTTTTGAAACACACCCTTTGGGCCCACGTAATTCTCTTCTGCATTCTTGCTCGCATTGCCTAGTTCATGATGCCCTGCCTGTAGAATGCAGTCTTAAAATCTCTTATTGGTTGAGTATATACACACATTGAAACTTCAGGTTTTTCATTTAGATGAACAGAGACTCACCTTTTTTTTTAACCCCTGTATGGTTTTCTGTTGTTGCTATAGCAAATTACCACAAGATTAACACTTTAAAACAACACAATTATTCTCTTCTAGTTCTGGATGTCAGACCAAAACTAGTTTCACAGGGCACAAATCAAAGTATTGTGGGGGGGCTACACCCCCTCTGGAGGCTCTGAGGATAGTCTTTCTCTTGTCTTTCCCGGATTCTAAGGTTCTATGACTTGCATTCCTGGGCTCCTGGCCACTTCCTCATCTTTAAAGGAAGCTTTTGTTTCTATACTGTCTCCCCTCTCTCTTGTGCCAAAGCTCTTTCTGTCTTCCTCTTAGAAAGTCAACTGTAATGGCACATAGGACACACCCAGATGATCCAAGGACAGTTGAAAACTCCTCATTATCAGATCTGCACTCTTGATGCGTTAGGTGGCATTCATGGGTTCCAAGCATTGGACCTAGATCTTTGGAGGCTGTGGTTTGGACAACCATGCTAAAGGATAAAAGGTACCCAACAGCAAATGCCCCTGTTGTAGAGCTATTTCCTCTGTTCAACACGATCTGTCTAGAGTCAGACCAGCAGGGATCACCCTCAGAGCCTCGCACAAAATCAGGGTCCATTAGCATTGCTTTGCAGAGGCAGGAGGCTCCTGGGACTCTCTGATTTGATGGCTCAAGAAGCTCACGACCCTTCACAAGATATCTGCCATGCCCCTACCCTCTCTAAAGCTATATCATAAATAGACAATGGAGGAAGAGGCAGAGACTCTTCTGTAGTGTCTCTACCTGCACATCGTCCATGGGTATTCTTCAGTGCTGCCGTTTTCCATGAACTATCATCCATGCTGCAAGGGGATCTCTGTTTATACAGCAGCCTGGAAAGGGGAGTTCTCTGGGGGGAACTCCAAGAACTCAGTGTTTCACCAAGCTGAACTTGGATGGAATTCTTCCTTAGTCTGTCAATGCCCCATCTAGAGCGACAGACATTTCTTCATATCCCATCAAGGAAAATCATTGGACAGTAGATCTGAAATGCCGCTGGGAAAGGCACGACACCCCTGTGTTCTGTCTGGTGTACTATGAATCCAGAAAAGGCCACTTCGTCCCTTTTCATGCTGCCATAACAGAATACCAGACACCGGGAAACTTAAAACAAAAACATACTGGCTTGTGGTTCTAAAGTCTGGGAAGTCTAAAATTGAGGAGTGGACCACCAGTGGGGCCACCTTGCTATATCATCCATAACAAGAGGTAGAAGGGAGTGAGGGAGACCAGCCAAACTCGCCAGGATAGACTCACTCTCTTGACAGTGGTGTTGACCCGTTCACTTCACTCTCGTGGCCTAATTAGCGTGTGTCCATCCCTCTCCCAGCACTGCTGCCCTAGTGAGTAAGTTCCCATGTCCATTTGGGGACAGGGGGACTATGAGGTCCAAGCTTCAATGTTAGGAAAAGAAAAGGTTCATGGGAAGCCAGGAGGATGTAGAGAATTCAAGAAATCATAGACCAAGACAACTTTATTGGGGAAAGACAGATTGCTCAGTAGTTAAGAACACTAGCTGCTCTTCCAGAGGACCCGGACTCAATTCCTGGCACCCACATGGCTCACAACTGCCTATAACTCCAGTCCTAGGGGATTTGACACTTTCTTGTGGCCTCAGTGGGCACCAGCAATACAGATGGTGCACCCACATACATGCAGACAAAACACCTATACACATTTTTGCCGATGGTTGTGGTTGGGTTTGTAAGGGAGGGAAGTCCCTCGGAGTCAGCTCAAAACACACCCTGTCACCAATTCTCAGCACAAAGGAGATCTATTTCCTGGGGGTGGGATAGGGTGGGGCTGTCTCTGGATTGGGCAAAGGTGGACAGAAGCAGCAGCAGCAAGCAGGTGTTTTCTGCAGGAATAGTTTTTAAGGAGGAAAAAGGGAGGGTTGCTAGGGTGAGTTGGTAGATCTGATTAACAGTTTAGTAAGTGTAGGCAAATAATGAATTTTGGTTGTTGGACCTTAGTGTTTTGTCTCAGGAATGAGTCAGTGGCCAAATAAAGGAACAGACCTTGGGGGCTAGCTTCAGAAATGTAATCTAATGTTTTTTTGCAAGGGAGAGGGGAAGGGGGAAAGGGGCAAACCTTGTCAGTCCCATGTTTGCCATGCTCAGGCCCGTGTTTGCCATGCTCAGGCCCGTGTTTGCCATGCTCAGGCCTGTGTTTACCATGCTTTGGTCTGCTGGAGACCTGTTTGCTTGTATTTTGGGTTTTGTTTGTTTGTTTGTTGTTTTTGAGACAAGGTTTCTCTATATAGCCCCGGCTGTCCTGGAACTTGGTATTTCAATCAGGCTAGCCTCAAACACACAGACTGCTGGGAGTAAGCATAAAAATTTTAAAAAGACACACGTGAACACATTGCTTCACACACACACACACACACATCATTATCATCATCACCACACAGCCTACATGGAGGCAGGCATGCAGGCCTACAGACAGACACACACAAGCAAGTTAATGAGAGCAAGACTTTGACTCAAAGACTTTGACTAGGACTCAGGCCTCCGACCTGGAGGCCATACTTACAGAATCACACAAGAGTGGTGTTCTGCCCCAAACCGTTACATAACAGATCTTATCTGTTTACTTTGGGGTTTCCAGACATTCAATGTCGGCTATTTTGTGCTGACTCAGTGCCCCCTGGTTTGTTCATCGTCAGCCATCTTTCAGCCAGTTCATACCAGATATCCCTGTTGGCTCCGTGTTGTCTGGATATAAACTTTCAGCCTTCTGTCCCCAAACCATAGCAGGCAAATGAGAGAAAAAAAAGAGGCTACGAAAATCCATGTATCACAATGTATAAAAACACCTGCATGCTCATGACAGTGAGATGTCACTGGAAACAAGACCTCTTCCACCTGAGTAGTTCAGGAAGCCAGGCTTGAGGTCACAGGAAGGAGTTGGAAGTGTCCTACATGCAGAAAGGGAGCGCAGGGCTCATTCCTAATGTTTGCAAGTCTAGCATAAGAGTGGTCAAGGCCACAGCAGCATGTGTCTAAAATGGTTAAAAGCAGGGTGTGACAATGGAGTAGCATCAGGGTGTGACTCGGAGTAGCATCATCACACTCTTGTTCTTAATACTGAACACCGCAATGCAGAGCTTCTTAAGGAATGTGGAAGTGCCCTTTATGGGATTAAGAATTTCCTTTTGGACCAGAGAACTGGCTCATCTGTTGAAAGTGAATATTGTTCTTGCAGAAAGCCAGGGTTCGATTCCCACACTCACTTTATGTGGTTCACAACCACCTGCAGCTTCAGCTCCAGGGGCTCTGCCAGAGTTCAAGGTGACCTATGCTCATATGCACACACATACACACACATAATTAAAAATAATAAAATAAGTCTTTAAAAAAATTTGATTTTAAACCAATTTTCTTATTCCTGATTTTTAAAAAATATTATTATTATTCATTTATAAATTATGAAAATGCATATATTTTATTATATTATTTCTCTGTAATCAAAATTATTTTCTTTTATTAAAATTATTGCTTGAAAAACTTGGTTGGGATATAATCTTAGTATCCTGAACCTCCAATATAAAAAGGCCATGCTTTCAGGGAGGGGTGCTCTCTATGAAGTTTGCTTCTGATAATGGCTGTCAGCTATAAGGACAAGAGTGGAGATTTTGTCAAAAAAAGTAATTGAGTTTCATCAAGTTTAATTTTCCCTGAGGAAATTGGAGTAATCACTTTTAGTATGTGTTTGAATATTTATAATGTTCAGACATGAGGTGCTCAGCCCTTAAAAATATGTATTTATATAGATAGGTAGATATGGATAGATATGGCACACCCCACCCCAAGGCTCAGAGACCCTTAAGGACGAGGGGCTGGAAGTGTGTAAGAGGGGCTGGAAGTGTGTAAGAGTAGACAGCACACACAAAACTTGTGCAAGCCCAAATTAGACCAAGTCTCAGCATGGGAATGGGAGTTGGTCATAAAATCCCACCCCTCACTGCAGTGTTATTAAAAGATTTTGGGGACTGAGAGAGGGACAGACAGTTTTTCTGTAAGAGCATAGGCCATGGTAAGTTGACCAGTCCAGTGTAAGTAAGATCACATATCTAAGAATATTTGGGCAGTGCAAATTGGCCTTGATGGGAGGGGAGGGGGGAAGAAAAGGATGGAGGAGAAGAAAGAGAAATAGAGAGAAAAACAAAGTTTGGTGGGTAAGGAAGTGGGGTGGATCTGAGAAAAGTTGGGGTGAATATGATAAAACACATTTAAAATTCTCAAATAACTAATAAAATATGAAAAAATTGTTGTGAGAAAAGATAAAATGTGAAATACTTTTTTTACACTATAGAAGGTTTCTGTGGGAATGTTAAAAAAATTACTTGTGAGTTTATGAGTTTTATTGTTTTCCAATAGATAAATGTGAACTAATTTACACTTTATCTAAGAGAAAATTCCACTGTATTGTCCAAATAACTATTGTCAGCATTGGTGTAGGTATGGTTTTCTAGGCTCTTTTTTTTTCTTTTTTGTTAATCTTAGCAATGGCTAACAATTTATGTTGAAACACAAACCTAAATCAAGTTAACATAAAAGTAGACAAAATATATTCTCCCACTCTTACCACTCGACCTTCACAACGATCTGAAAGCCACATTTGACTTTGGAACCTTCAGCGCCTTGGTGAGGACTCTGAGATAACCCTTAAAGAGCTGGTCAGAGCCTTCATCCCCTGGAGGCTTTCTTTCCTCTTTCTTTCTTTGCCTCTCTTCTCTCCCAACCTCCACGTAGTAGTGTGAGGGGCTCACACTCACATGTGACTCAGCAGCCCCCACAGACCAAACTTTGTCTCCAAGCAAAGTTCAATACTTCTTCAACACCGCTTCTGCCCTTGGACCGACCCAAGGAAAGAGAATTGCCAGGCCCTGGAAGCTGACTTGGATCTGGGCAAGTAAATAAGGAAACTAGAAAAGCAGATTATGAACTAAAACCGGACTTCTTGGTAAGGAAAAAGAAAAAAAAAACCTTTTTCAAATTCCCTTTCCACTATAGACCCACACTATTACAAAATGCAATTAAAATGTCTCATCCGTGTCAAATTGCGTTAGAAAGGACAGAACATCACTCAGGGCATACACAGAACACCCCAGATCACTAGGCGAGAACATGAAGGATGGATGTTGCATCTCAGTCACCACAAATGCAGCAGCTGATCACGTGTTCATCACCTCATAGTTTCTGTGGGTCAAGAGTACCCAGGCATGGCTTAGCTGAGTCATCAGCTGAGAGTCTTGCTAGATGGTGTCACAGTGTCAGCCAGGGTTTCAGGGTCTACTTCCAGCTTCATGTGACTGCTGGCAAAAGCAGCCTCCTTGTTCCTGTACAGCTAATGGAAATTCACCTCATCAAAGCCCATTTCAGGAAAGGCTTAGTCAACTTTGAAGGTGTTTAAAAAGATTGGGTCAATTTTATCTATAACAGACTTAAAGAAAATTGACTTCACCCCGTTTTATTAATTTATAATCTACTGATTAAAAAATGTAATTTCATTTGCAAAATTCCCCCTTCATCTTCCATAACGTAATCTGATCATGGTAGTGACACTGTTTATGTCCATTTGTCCAACCCACATGCTGAAACAGGACGATGCAAAGGTTGGGACTCTGGGACACTGTCTTGAGTCTTGAGTCTTCCTACTACAGTGGGTTTATGGCAAGCACATCCCTTTGGCCCTATGGACACCTCTCTTCACTGGAGGAAGGAGAGTCAGAGTTTAACCTTTTAAAGTTCACAGCAAAGGGCAGGTTCCCCCATAACATTCCAAAGGAGGTTCTGCCTCCTTTACAACAGTACACGCTTAGAACTCTACCAGCTCCGCTTCACCTAGACCAGCCTCCAGTGCTAGAAGACCCTCCTGCCTCCCCAGGAGGCCTTGCTGCTTCCCTTTGGATAATTTTCACCTTCTTCTAAATATAGTAGTGACTTAAAGACAATTTTCATAGATATATTAAATCTATAATTCATATACTGCAGTTACCAATAGTTGGCTTCTTGGATGTTAAAGTATCACCAGAAATCCCTGACTCCCTCTCTAACAGATGCTGAAAGTCCATCTGATCTACCTTATTCTCACCACAGAAATTCTTGGGTATTACTCCAGGATCAGCCTATGATTATCATTTTAATTCAAAGCAGGGTAGCATTGCTATACAAACCATGAGTTTATACTGCAAAATGACTGAGTTGTGAAATATAAATCTAAAAGGATCTTTCACACTCAAGTAAGTTCTGGTATTAAACATAGCACCCTTGGGAGACCATACAACTGAGGTTGTCATCACACAAATGTTTGGAATTTTTCTTTGGGAAACATGGTTAAAAGCCTATGCTATAATATCTATATATCTATCTATCTATCATCTATCTATCTACCTACCTACCTACCTATTTACCTACCTATCATTTAGCTGCCTTTTTAAAATAGTCTTGCTATATAGCCCATGATAGCCTAGTATTCAATATGAAGCCCAGGCTGGCCTCAGAATTTCAGCAATCCTCTTGCTTCAAGTATAAGTCCCAGAGTATGGGAATCAAGAGCTCTGACATCCAAGGACAGAGAAGATAGATGTCCCAGCTCAAGAAGAAAGAAAATTCACTCTTTACTTTCTTTTCCCTTTCTTTGGGTCATCGGTGGATTAAGTGGCTTCTCTTCACATTCATAAGGTGGAAGTTTCATCACTTAGCCTGTTCTATATAATGCTACTCTCCAGAACACTCACAGTCATACCCACAAGTGATATTTTGCCAGTTATCTGGATATCTTTTGTCCTAATCAAGTTGACACAAAACCATTCTTTTCCAGGCTGCTCAAAATGTTTCTCAAGGTATATATGATGAATAAATTAGTGTGAATAAAGATCACAGCCCACCAGATCCAATCCCTTGAAGAATAAATTTATTAGTGGTTAAAAGGGATTATCACATATGTATCTGTAAAATACAGAATGGAAACATTTTAATAATAAATTATCATTAAATTATCAATATTGAAACTGTGATTTTGCAGGATACTTTACCTAGTAAGTGGCAGAGCCCAGATTCAAGTCCTCAAAGCCAGAGAGATCTTGACATTAACAAAAGGCGATTCCATGTTCCCACTTCCACCATCTCCAGCCGCATTCATGGCAGAGCTATACAGAGGAAGGTACCATCTCCTGTTGAGTTACAGTCAACCTCAGAAGTCCAACACAGCTCTCCAGGTAGCCAAACCAATGACATAGGGTCACTAAGCAGCTCATTTTCCCACTTACATTATATGATGCTGAAGAATTTCTCCTATGTTTGTCCAAATCTTAGAGACTTTTTTGGATAACTACATGGCATTTGCAAGTAAACTTTACTTACTAGTTAAAGGCTTTGGCTGTTGGTGCCTGGTCCAGGCCATGGAGTCTTGGGATCAACTGGGAAGTAGCGGGTTTCAGCAGTCTCATCATTCACAGTCCTCTTGAGGGTCTCTAAAGCATTCTGTGTATCTGCCTATCCAAACGGAGTACAAATCACAGAAGGGACTCTTGTCTCTCCCAGTGATCCATAGCTTCATTCAGTTTACCAAAGAGTCTTGGCCAACATAAAATTAATAACATATGAAGTGGGAAAACCACCTGGCTTTTGGCAGCTTTAAGTTACACTTTTTTCCATTTATATGAGTTTGTTTAAACTAAGTCCCCCCCCAGCTTTATCAAAGTTATTTTTAAAAAACGCTATAATGTGTGTTTATTTATCTTGTATGATGTGATATTTTTACCTATGTGCACATTGTTATGTGATTACATCAAGCTAATGAACATATCCAGCATCCTGCATACTTATCATTTTTTGTGATGAGAACATTCAATATCTAATCTCCTAGAAATGTCTAAGTACATAATACGTTATTAATACCTATAGTTACCATAGCTGCTTTAGGCTAGATCTGAAGTGCCTCTAAAATCACATGTGGTAAAAGTTTGGACCCTGCTAGGCTGTTGTCTTAGTCACTGTTCTACTGCTGTGAAGAGGCAACATGACCTGGGCAGCTCTAATAAAAGAAAGCATTTAGTTGGGGGCTTGCTTATAGTTTCAAAGGTTTAGTCCATTACCATCATGGTGGGGAGCGGGATGGCACACAGGAAAAGTTAAATCATGATTCATAGACAGACAGAGAGAGAGAGAGAGAGAGAGAGAGAGAGAGAGAGAGAGAGAGAG
>LOJH01021380.1:0-18045 GCA_001685095.1 Ellobius talpinus | reverse complement strand
TGTGTGTGTGTGTGTGTGTGTGTGTGTGTGAGAGAGAGAGAGAGAGAGAGACTGGTTGAGGGATTATATAGTTCTTGTAAGGGGGTATAGATTTTAGCTGTTTGTAATTATTTAGTCTATTCAATCTTTCTGTGTTTGGCCTACAGATAAAAACTATCCTGAGTGGTTTCATTATTAGGGGCTATTTGGGTAAGTGGACCCTTGTCATCAAAACTATCACGTTGGTGCTGGCAGTGTCATCTGGTTTGAGCCTGGGCAAAGAGGGCCCCCTAGTGCACGTGGCTTGCTGCTGTGGGAACATCCTGTGCCACTGCTTCAACAAATACAGGAAGAATGAAGCCAAGCGCAGAGAGGTAATGACACGTGAGCTTGAAAGCTTATTTTTACTTGTGAGCAGAAATACTGCAGTCTTATTGGGGAGAACTTGGGGGTTTCACCCTTGTGGATTCAACAAGTTCAGTTCTAGGAGTCTGTCTTTTGGCCATCTTAGCATGTGTATATGCACAGGTATCTACAGATAGCCAACATAAACTTATTAACCGTGTAAAAGTCTGAAGTTAGCAAAATATCCATCAAATAGGGCTTGAGTTTTAAAAATATATTCTGCTCATACCATAGAAAACTGTGCAACCATTTAAAAGAATGAGATGGCCCTAAATATCTTGACATGAACTGCTGGCAACAGAATACTACAGCTAGTTTGCGACTACCGTTTACTGGATAATGAGTTATTTTTTAAAAATGTATGTCTATGCAATTATGAAAAATGTATCTAGGGCTGATGCGGTAGCTCAGTCAGTAAAGTACTTACCTTGCAAACATTTGATCCCCAAGAACCCATTTTTTAAAAGTGGTGCATACTTATAATCCCAGTGCTGGGGAGAGACAGGCAGATCTTTGGGTCTCATTGACTGGCCAGCCTTGTCTGCTTGGCTGGGACCAGGCCAGTGAGAGATACTATCTCAAAAACAAAGTGGACAGTGCCTGAGGAACAACACTTGAGGTTGACTTCTGGCCTCACTTACACATACAAGCATCTATGCTCACACTTGCATACCTGCGTATATGAAGTTGAACACACAAAACTTAAAAATATCTGGAAATGATTTTATTCTGAACTGTAAAAACCATGCTCTTATGTTTGGTGGGAGAATAAGGCAGTAGGAAAGGAGAAGTGGGGACTTGAATTTGTATTGTATTTTTATGTGCTACTTCTTAAAAAGAAGTTAGAGAAAATAATAGACTTTGCGGGACTTGCTGTGGAAGAATAAATATAAACAGTGAATTTCAAATGACAGATTGTTCATCTTTTCTTAATACCACATTTGAACTAGTTCCTCCCGGTATTATGCCTCTCTTTGCCTGCCTCTTGCTTTAGCCCATCTACAGTATTTGCACTGTAGCATCACTGTATGTTTTAGGTAGGGTTTCTATTGCTATGGAGAGACACTGTGACCACGGAAACTCTGATGATGACATTTAATTGGAGTGGCTCATTTACAGTTCAGAGGTTTAGCCCGTTATTGTCATGGTGGGACATAAAAACACGTAGACAGACGTGGTCCTGGAGAGGTAGCTGAGAGTTCTACATCTTGCAGGCAACAGGAAGTAAAGTGTCCCATTGAGTGAAGCTTGAGCAAAGGAGACCTCCAAGTCCACCCCCACCGTGGCACACTTCTTCCAACAAAGCCACACCCACTCCAACAAAGCCACACCTCCTAATAGTGCCATTCCCTTTAGGGGCCATTTTCTTTCAAACTGCCACACTGTGCTTGTGCTAAATTCATCCCGTTGTTAATGTATACTATTTTGAGGAAGAAGAATATTTTTTCTTTTTAATTTTTTAACTTAAATTTTTAAAACTTTTTAATTAAATTTTTTCATTTATTTTACATACTGACTAGTTTCCCCTCCCGCGTCTCCTCCTGTTCCCTCTCCCTAACTCCCTTCTACACTCCCATCCACTGAGGAGGAAGAATATTTTGTAAAAATTGTCCCAAGTCATTGGTTACTTTTATCTTACTATAATAAAGAACCTAAGAAAGCAATTCTTGTTTTATTTTCCTTGAAATGCCTAAAAGTCACAGACAGAATAGGTCAAGGACTGGATCGTTCATTAAAAAGGACCTCTTGTAAAACTGGAATCCAGTGGTTTCTTCTGAAAATAACAACAGCAGCAAAAAGATTAAGTAGAGGCCCTGGAAACTGAAAATGCTGAGATTTTAAGTATGGAATAAAGTTTCCCTCAAAGGGGGAAATTAATGAGCGTTAAATGGGCCATCAGAAAGGAGAGTTACAGGTGAGAGCAACAGAGCGGTGGACGAGTTGATTGTCATGTGGGAGCGGATACAGAAGCTGTGTTCAACTAAAGAAGTTGTTTAACAGGAATAATGTGTAGCAAGTGAACTATTTGAAAAGAAAGCCATTCTAAAGGTCAAGAATAAGTGTTGGTTGTTGCTGCCTCCACACGGATGGAGTTGAGTTTGAGATTCCTTGTCAAAGCTGAAATGTTTGTCTAATCTTGCCAGACATTTATTACCTGACATCTTGTAACCATTGGGATCTTCAGTCTGTTTTCTCTAACTTAGATATCCCAGTGTTTGTTCTGTCATGCTGGGGCTCAGTTCCCTTCTTGTCACTCTCAGTGGCCCCACATGTTTGTGACCAATGGCCTTATCACAGTGAGCAGATGGTGGAAATGAACAGAGCTGAGTTGGACGGGGGTGCAGAGATTCCCTTCTCCAATATGAAACCCAAGTTTCCCCTTTCCCCTTCATCCTAAACATACCCAGTGGAATCCCCTTTTATGGGTTGGATTTTGGCTTTCTTGTCCTTTTCAAATGACAGCCTTTGACCTCTGACTTTTCTAAGCTCTCAAGGTTAGCACCAGAGACTTCTCTCCTTCCCCCACCCCTTAATTTCCCCAGATGGTCTACCAGTCCTGAAGAAACCTGCCTGCTTATTTTGCCAAGAAATATTTCCTTCTTCAAAATTTTTTCTTTTGTTCAATTTTATTTTACTATATGCCTCTAAACCATGGCTTTCCGCAGCTACTAGTATACAAGGAAATGGTGAGTTTCTATGAATTCTAGTCTGTTTGCCACTAGTGTGTGCTCGGCACATTTTCCATGCCTCCACTTCCACATACAAGACAATCCTTTCTAACACATCTTGTTCACTCCCCCTCTTTCCTCGTGGTGCTTTATTCTCTTGCCTTTGTCTTCTGGCCTTGAAAAATCTAGTTGTCACCAGGCAATGGTAGCTCATTCCTTTAATCCCAGCACTCAGGAGGCAGAGGCAGGCGGATCTCCGTGATTTCGAGGCCAGCCTGATCTATAAGAGCTAGTTCCAGGACAGGCAGGGCTGCTACACAGAGAAACCCTGTCTCGAAAAAACAAACAAAAAATCTAGTTTCTCTATTTGTATTGCTATAGACCATTGAGACTGAAATAGGCTACAAGGTGTAGGCAGTTCTAAACTGTAACTTCATTTTATGTCACCAGAGCCTTCCATAATATCTCATTAAAGTGTTTCCTAACATGTGCTAAAGGGAAAGCCCACAAGACCTCAACCCTACACAAAGAGCTGCATGCAAACCAGGAATGCTGAGAGTGGGAGAAATAGTCTTCCCCAGGGAAGAGCACAGCAACTGCTCACACAATGCCAAATAGGCAGCTCTGAAATCACATACATGCAACTAACATTATATAGACTGAACAGATTATACTTAGGAATAGATATGAATATACATATATACATGTAATAAGAATCAGTGAAAAAAGAAGCCATAATTTTGAAGAAGAGCAAAGAAGAGTAGGTTTGGAGAAAGGAAATAGAAGGAGGAAATGATTATAACGATAATTTCAAAAAATAAAAGAAACAAAACTGTATGCAGGTGAAATACCTCACTGCAAAGAACTGTATCCGGCTTTCCAAACTCAAGTTCAGTTGCTGCACCAGGAAGGCTGCCAGTCGGGGCCCAATTTAGAATTAAAAAGATGTCTCAATCACAAAGTAAAGTCTCTTTTTTGTTCAATCATATGAACCATATATGTATTCAACATCTAGCATACAGTGTTTGCTCTCCAAGTAAATAGAAATTGTACCACACTTTTTATGATATAGAACATGTAAAATTTATTTTTAAGATTTTTAATTAAAATATAATTATACCACTTCTCCCCTTCCCATTCCTCCCTCCAACTTCTCCTATATGATCCACTCATTCCTTCTCAAATCAATGGTATCCTTTTTCTTTGATTATTGTTGTTATAAACACACACACATGCACACGCACTTAATTATAACCCACAGAGTCTATTTAGTGTTGCTTGTGTGAAAGTGGTCAGCCATGTAAGGTTATTATTATTATTTTAAATGCTTGGTGACTATGAACATTACTTTAAAAATGTGATCGAATGTAAGAAAGCCATATTATTTTATTGCTGATTTTGCATTTTGGATTGTAGGTCTTATCAGCTGCAGCAGCTGCTGGTGTATCTGTAGCCTTTGGGGCACCTATTGGTGGAGTATTATTCAGCCTGGAAGAGGTAATGACTTCTGTCTGTAAAGCATGTGTATGCCTTTGTATTAGAAATCATGGCCAGTATCTATATATGTTGCAATTCCTGAGTGTCTGCCCAACTTGGTCCTTTAGCATGTAGCCAGAAATTTCTGGAAAGTTTTTATCTTTGAGTACAATGTCAGCAGCCCCAGCATTTGATTGGAAACAGCTTTTGCATCCTAAGTTTGTTTCTCACCTTCTGTCTTGTAGGTCAGCTACTATTTTCCCCTCAAAACACTATGGCGTTCATTCTTTGCTGCCCTGGTGGCAGCATTTACACTCCGGTCCATCAATCCATTTGGAAACAGCCGCTTAGTTCTATTTTATGTGGAGTTTCACACTCCATGGCATCTTTTTGAGCTTGTGCCATTCATTGTGCTAGGCATATTTGGTGGCCTTTGGGGAGCTCTATTTATCCGCACAAACATTGCCTGGTGTCGGAAGCGTAAAACCACACAATTGGGCAAGTATCCTGTCGTCGAGGTACTCATTGTGACAGCCATCACTGCCATTTTGGCTTTCCCCAACAAATATACCCGGATGAGCACAAGTGAGCTCATTTCTGAGCTATTCAACGACTGTGGCCTTCTGGACTCCTCCAAGCTCTGTGATTATGAGAACCATTTCAACACAAGCAAAGGCGGTGAGCTGCCTGACAGACCTGCTGGTGCGGGAGTCTACAGTGCCATGTGGCAGCTGGCTTTGACACTCATCCTGAAAATAGTCATTACCATATTCACCTTTGGCATGAAGGTGAGGAACCCCTTTGGCGACTTCTGTGTGAATGTGCTCTGTGAATGTGGCCTTTGGCGGGCAAAATCAAAGTAACCTACAATCTCAACAGCTTTCCCCAGAAACCTTTTTGCCCCCAGTGTTTTCATGACTTGGTGGACAATGCTAACTCTGTGTCTAATTGCTGATACCTGTATTTGGTCAAATGCAAGCCTCAGTAATGAGTTTTTAAAAGAAACAGTGTCTCTTTTTCTGTGTACAATCATTTCCCCACAAAAAGGATAGTGAGATTTTTATGCTAGAGCATTTAATAGTACAATGTCTGAGTAATGCGCTGTCAGTCCTTACAGCAGTGGTTCTCAACCTGTGGTTTGTCACCCTTGGACATTACATAATTAGATATTTACATTACAATTCAGAACTGTAACAAAATTACAGTTATGAAGTAGCAACAAAAATAACTTTATGATTTGGGGAGTGGTCCACACCATGAGGAAATGTATTAAAGGATCACAGAATTAGGAAGGTTGAGAACTAATGCTTTATAGGGTACATGTTAGAGTTAATTAAAGAAGCACCATTTTAGCCTGAACTCCATGAGGTTACCAATGTTCTACCATCTTTAACGACTTCCTAGAGTTCAGCCCAACACAGTTAAATGATGGTTTTACAATTAATATTCCTGCTCA
Source organism: Ellobius talpinus (assembly GCA_001685095.1). NCBI lineage: Eukaryota > Metazoa > Chordata > Mammalia > Rodentia > Cricetidae > Ellobius > Ellobius talpinus. The sequence continues at coordinate 12,060 of LOJH01021380.1, read as the reverse complement.
CTTGGTAACAAGTAGAATCCACTTCACAGGTTAAGATTAAAATATTTCAACTATCAAAAACAAATAACACAGACCAGTGAGATGACTCTGAAGATAACAGTGCATGCCACCAAAACCTGTAGATTTGAATTCGTTTCCTAGAACCTACATGGTAAAAGGCAAGAACTAACTCCTGAAAGTTGTTTTCTGGCCTCCACACAAACATTATACACACACACATACCACAATATGTATAAAAAATAATTCAAGCACATTGTTACATAAGGAAGCTACAGAAATTGATTTCATACACTTAGAGAGTAGAATTATCCAAGGATTAAGTCTACTGCTCTTGATATCAAAGTAAAGCGACAATACCCATAATTTATTGTGTATTTCAAAAGAGGATTCTGTATTTCAAAAGAGGATTCTGAATGTTCCTAAGACAAAGACTTAATAAATGTTCAGTGATAGATATGGTAATTATCCTGATTTGACCATTACATATTGTATACATATATCAAAATATCACACTGTACTCAATAAATATGTACAATCATTGTTTCTTAGTTAAAAGGGTGTCACTCTTTACCTTTAATATCTGTTACAATCTCCAAGTTTTAGAAGAAACAGAACCAGAGAATTGGTTAACGTATTTGTTTCCTCCACCCTAGGTTTTCTTCTCTTCAGCACCCTCTTACCAATTGTTCCTCGGTTCTCCATGGAAAGACATTTGAGCCAGGGATAGGATGGAGACCCTGAAAAGTTTCTGGGTGCTTCTTGGGTTTATTTCAACATTGTTGTATTTAAAGGGAATCTTTAGATGCACAGAGCACCAACTTCCTTGCATTTCAATGTCAAATACTATTGAAGAGCCATAAGCTGTTCTGATTCTGTTTATTATCATTTCCTTTCATATTAATAGTTCCTAGAAGTCAAGAAACAAAGCAGGAAGGTAGATGAATATTCCCTTTTTTGTTATGCAGATATAGCCAGTATCTCCTTTAAAATTTTTATTTAATTTTCTGTTGTGTTGTTATAAGGTACATGGAAACTTCTGCCATCTTTTTTATTTGAATGATGGGTTAGGATGCAATATTTAAGTGTCATTATGAACACTTTATTTAAGTCCCAGCACTAATATTCACTAACTCTTGACTTTGGGCAAATAACTTAACCTCTCTGAACCTTGGGGGTCTATCATTTGGGAATAATAAGGTCTAATTTCTAGGGTTATTATTGAGCATCTATAAAAAAAAATCTTATATGTAGGCCATCCAGCATAAAACACAGTAGTCAACAAAGGGTAGATTGTTACTGATAAAAATTCAGAATTGGGGGAAATGTCTGCGTATATAAGAAATTCCATCTATTTTCCTTTTTCTTTGGGAAAGGCCTAATTTCTGCCTCCAGTTTTGTGTTGGTCTGGAGAGTTCAGGCTCTTGCCTGATGGACCCCCCGAATCAGGGTAAGCTTCTTCAAAGTCATCCTTGCCTGCACGTCCCAGAGAACCTCTAGTCCCTGTAGTGTTACACAGATCTTTGCAGCCACTTGGTAGCATAGTGCATAGTTAAACTGTCGTTGGCCTGTTGCTTCGCAGAGGGTCAGTCCGCTAGCCCTCCCATCCGCCAGGAACCACATCAGTCCTCACTAAACGCCTCTTCTTTCTCTTCGCAGATCCCTTCTGGTCTGTTTATCCCCAGCATGGCTGTTGGTGCTATAGCGGGCCGTCTTTTAGGAGTAGGAATGGAGCAACTGGCTTATTACCACCATGACTGGGGCATCTTCAATAGCTGGTGTAGTCAGGGAGCCGATTGCATCACACCAGGCCTTTATGCTATGGTTGGGGCTGCAGCCTGTTTAGGTAAGTAACGTTTGCATTGACTTCAAAGAAGTCACCCTGCCAGTGACGTAAAATGAACAGTAATAAGGAATGCAGTGAACTTGTAGAGTGTTTTTTTTCATGATTATCCATTTCTTCTTGGTTTACTACCTCCCAGACATTTTAAGAAAGGTAATTCTAATCTCTCACATAGAGGAAGTCATCAGAAATCTGGCCACAACTAGCTGCATAAAAATGTGCATCACAGTATTATTTATAGGAACAAAAATTAGGCAGGTGTGGTAGCACATGCTTGTAATCAGCCCTTGGGAGGCTAAACAGGGAGAATCTCAAGTTTTGGGCCTGCCTAATGTACATAATAAGACCTCATCTGAAAAGCAGCCCAACCTAAATTTGAGCATTAAGGAAATCATGAAATAAATTGTGCTCCATCCATATATTACATTATACAGCCCTTAAACATGATGCGGTTTTGTTTAACATATTTGTGTGTGCACAAATGTATGATGCTTGGGATTGAACCCAAGGTATGCTACTCGCTAGGCAAGCTCTGAGCTATATTCCAGTGGTATATAGATACCACTGAGTGATACTGCAATTCTTCGTTTCCCTTCTTATTTTAAGATTGAATCTCACTAAGTTCTTCCTGCACTTGTGATCCTCTTGCTGCCACCATTTGAGTAACTAGAATTACAGGCCTGGGCCGCAAAGCCTCTGTTACACTTAGCATCTTTCAATGTTACATTTAAAACTTCTTTCTTGCATTTCTTTTGTGGCAGGAGAGGAGAAGCCTATGCCACGGCTTGTGTATGAAGGTCAAAGGACAACTTGCCAGATTCACGTTTCTCTTTTCACCAATGGAGTTCTGGATGATCAAACTTAGTTCATCAGACTTGGCAACAAGTGACCATCTTGCTGCCCCAACCCTTTAGTTTTTTGTTAATATAATTTTAAATTGGTAATAATGCCAAATATTCCAAACACATAATGGGAGAAAAGTATGATAAGGAACTAACCATAATATGAGCTCACATATGTAAAAATACATGTTTTCTATAAGAAAAAAGCTTGAAAATTTTCTGTAATGAGTGTATGTATATTGCATCTACAGTTAGGAAAAAAGTTTTTAACAACTAGAATGCTGTTTCTGATTTGTTATTTTGAGAAATCTAAGCCATGTCTCCTGTACAGTCTTGCTTTAAATGCAATCTGGAGTCTGCACAATTGTTGCTGAGACCGCGACCTCGTACGTTTCCCAGTGAGACCCCACAGCAGGCGTGCAATTCTCCTGACTCCTATGCTTTGATTCCCGTGTCTCTTTTCTTTGCAGGTGGGGTGACTAGGATGACTGTTTCTCTTGTTGTCATAATGTTTGAACTGACTGGTGGCCTGGAATATATTGTGCCTCTGATGGCTGCAGCCATGACAAGCAAATGGGTAGCAGATGCTCTTGGACGAGAGGGCATTTATGATGCCCACATTCGTCTCAATGGATATCCCTTTCTCGAAGCCAAAGAAGAATTCGCTCATAAGACTCTGGCGATGGATGTGATGAAGCCCCGGAGAAACGACCCCTTGTTGACTGTGCTTACTCAGGACAGTATGACTGTGGAGGATGTGGAGGCCATCATCAGCGAAACCACTTACAGTGGCTTCCCGGTTGTAGTTTCCCGGGAGTCACAGAGACTTGTAGGCTTTGTTCTTCGAAGAGATCTCATTATTTCAATTGGTAAGGATTCAGAAAAGGAATAAAGTAACTTCGTAAGTGTGCATGAAATCGGGGAGACAAAAGGAGGAGGGCTTGGTTAAGGGACAGGATAAAGTTAGCTCTTCATCTTTCAGTTTTTCATTTCCTTCCCTTTGCATAGAAAATGCTCGAAAGAAACAGGATGGGGTTGTGAGCACTTCCATCATTTATTTCACTGAGCACTCACCTCCAATGCCGCCATACACTCCTCCTACCCTGAAGCTTCGGAACATCCTGGATCTCAGCCCCTTCACTGTGACAGACCTTACACCAATGGAGATCGTCGTGGATATCTTCCGCAAGCTGGGACTGCGCCAGTGCCTGGTGACACACAATGGGTGAGCCCCCTTGAAGAAAGGCAGTTTGGATGGTGGGAGGAATAGAGAGAGAAAAGGGATAACCAAAATTTAAAGAAACACTTTTAGGCCTTTATTGCAGCTTCAAGAAGAAGGTAGATGTGATTAAAGGGCCTTGTTTGAGAGGTACTGTAGGCGGAGACTGCTTCTTAGTTCCCAGCCGTCCAGACCCAAAATAATCACACAGAAACTATATTAATTAAACATGGCTCAGCCTATTAGCTCAGGCATCTTATTAACTAACTCTTACATCTTAAATTAACTCATTCCTATTATTTTGTACTTTACCATGAGGTTTATGGTTTACCGGTAAGGTTCTGGGCCATCTCTTTCCTTCAGCAGCTACATGGCAGCTCCTGACTCTGCCTACTTTTTCTCTCTCTATTTCTTCCAGCCTGGCTATATTCTGCCCTGCTATAGGCTGCAGCAGCTTCTTTATTAACTAGTGGTAATAAAATATATTCATAGCAAACAGAGGGGAATCCCACATCAAGGTGCAAACTATTAGTTGTCCCTTATCAGTAACTCAGTTTCTCATCTACCAAGAAAGGAGCTGTGCTATGCACAAGCATCACTGAAATTGGAATGGTGTCGGAGATGTACAATGGTGCCTCCAGCCCTTGGTCATACCTTCTAAGATCCCCACTGCAAGCCCGAAACTATGGCCAGTAGTGACCTACACGTGTCCTGTGTTTGTTACTGCAACTTCACATACCCATGAGGAAGCTTAGTTTATAAGTCAGATGCAGTCAGAGAGTAAAAACAATAAACATGTAGTAGAACAATTATAATAATACACTGTCATAAATGTTTTGTGACTGCAGAGTTCCCCCTGCTTTTAAAGTCTCTTACTGTATTTTTCTAGACTTCAGTTGCCCTTGAGTTACCCAAGCCATGGTTACGGAAGGCTGCTGACCCGAGGGGCAGCATGGAGCCTCAACCCCAGCACTTGGGTAGTAGAAGCAGGAGAATCAGTTGTTGAAGGCCAGCCTCAGCTATGGAGTGAGTTTAGGTCACCCTGGTCTACATGAGACTTTTGTCTCCAAAAGAAACGAAGACTATTGTGCTTGACACCTATAATCCCCTTGTTGTTATTTGAGGACAAAGCACAAGTATCCAGTTTTCAGTGTGGTCTGCCTTACACAAAGGCCCCTGTTTCCATAGATGGTAGGGTGGCTATAAATCACAAGTCTTTGAATTTCCAAGCCCAAGGCTCTTTCCTTCCTGGAATATATCTTGTCCAGTAAAGAAGCCCTGCTGTTGTTATTGGGAACGAGTGTAGGCTAAGGAGAAGGTTGGAGGCTTTTCTTGTTTTTAATACTCTATGTTAACCTAACAACTCTATAAGGACTCTTCCCGCTTCTAAATTTGGAAGCAGTACTATAGATAACATCCAAGAGCTAAGTTAGTACGCAGACTTTCTTTAATAGGTAGGTGTATGTTCAGCATTTCTGGAAACCCTAACTCATGTAAGAAAATATCCCATGAGATTCTGGGGAGACATGAAGCTGAATAAAGCTTTCTGTGTCCTTGAGTAGTGAGTATGGTTCTAGGAAGTCAGGAAAACACAAGTCATCATAGGGCAAAAGCGAAACGAATAAGGGCTGTGGGAGAGCCTGCACAGAGCATGCCATCGCTGGGAGCAGGGCAGAGTCGCAACCAGTTCATAGGACCAGAGCTGGATTGCAGTAAGTAGATAAGATGCATAGGTTTGGAGAGGAATGTTTGAATCAGGGGAGATATGGGAATATGTTGTGTATTTAGGGATGTATGCATTGCTCCATTTGTTGGCAATATATATGCATCTTACTGTTTGCTCATCATTCTCCAAGTACAGATAGTGCTGAAGACAAATTTGAGAAGGATTAGAGAGGACAACATCACTTTTAGTTAAAAACACTATTTTCACTGTACATTTATTTTGGTTTTGTTCTGTGTGTTTTTCTTTCAGGCGCTTACTTGGAATCATTACCAAAAAGGATGTGTTAAAGCATATAGCACAGATGGCAAACCAAGATCCTGATTCTATTCTCTTCAACTAGAATCCCGGGGTTGTTTTGGATATAAAACAAGGACATTGTGGACCATGGATATATTTTATTAACTGGGTACCCAAAACACATTTACCATATTTGGATGGTGAAGTCATATTAGTGTGTTGTCTGTTTCCTACAAGTTAACCAGTTGCACTACATAATTTCTGGGAATTAATCTCTCTAGGAGAAAATACAGTTAGGCTTATGGGATACTGCATTAAGAAGGGTTCATGAAAGAGTAAACAAGGTTACTATGGTTTAATTATGTTTGTTCTTTAAAATATTTTTTTAATTTAAAATTAATTGTTAGCCAATATGCAATCACTGAAAACTATGCAAGAAAAATTCCAACAATTCTGACATATAGCCTGCAGGAAACTCATGAAAAAGTCATGTGTTGGGGGGGACTCTTAACTGTCATTGGTGGAAGATGAAGTGTGAACTAAGGGGCTTTGCCTTTCAAGCTACAGAAAGGAAAGCCAGAAGGAAATAGCAATGGCATTTTTTAGACTGTGAAGATTCAGTTCAATTCTTATTCCTGTTACAGTATTTAGCATTTTTAGTTTGTTACGTTTACCTTTTCATTAAAAGACAGTGCTGCTCTGGTTAATCTCCAAGTTAAGTAGAGGGGTTGACCTTTAGAGCCTGCTCGTCCTGGTCTTTTGAAGTACACAAAGTTACAGAGCTTTCTCCTTGGCTGCATAAAGGCTAATTTTCCAAATGGCAATGCCAGCTAGTAGACAAGGACTTTGTTAGGAATTTGTTAGTAGCTAGGAATTATTATTTCCGGTTTTCTTGAAATGAAGCTAAAGTTCTGAGCAAAGTTGGTGACTGGGAACTTCACAAAAATGTGAAGTTCTAAGCAAATCTCTTACTCAGATGCCACCTTCATGGATGATGGTGCTTTAGGCTTCTGGAATAAGTAGGAACAGTATATGGAACTGAGTCTAGGCTGAACACTGCTAAAGCAGGGACGGTTCAGGGCTGCGGCAGCATCCTGATGCAGTCCTTTGAAAAGAGCACCAGTACTGAAATAACTGGACACCTGTGTTCACCCCAGTGTGGAGTATGCAGAACAGGCCATTGTTCCTGGGAGCATAGTATAGGCTCGAGATCCTTCATGGATTGGCAGAACTGAACAAAATCGGCAACTGCAGCTACCTGGAGGTACCATCCTTAGAGATTTGAGCAAGCTGTAGAGCCATCCTAGAACCTAGGTGGATGGATGAGGCCTGATGACACCTAAGGTGCTTATACCCAGTTAACAAGGTGCCTGTCTCAATTTCCTACCACAGCTGTGGCAGTTTAAAAAAAAAATCACATTGTAGAAGCACCTGGTGGAATTAAAGAGCCACTGCCAGCATTCCAACCACTCTTTCATTTCCTATTATTTTCTCCATGTGCAATTACTCTCCCTCCATTCTGTTCACCTTTCTCAGCACCGAATCCTCTTTAGGATGGAGCAGTGTGCTTAGCGAATCATTCCTAATAATGACAGCAATTAACAAGTAGGGCTAGTTAAATCGTAAGCCAAGGCCCGGCAGTTTCGCAGTACTTACACTAGAGGGATCACTTTTTTGTTTGCTGTGCAGCCCCGTTGCTGCTGCCTCCATTTCAGTCTCAGCTGCCCATGGCAACGAGGCCACGCTGTTGGGGAAGAGTTCAGCCTTGTTCATCTTACAAGTCTGTCCCTCTAGCTCAGAATCAGCAGCACTTGGCACATTCCTGTGTGTAACCCACCCCTCCCAAGCAACTCAGTGTACCTCATTTTAAAAGTTGTTGATCCCCAAGTCAAGGACATTTTTTAAATCCCCAGTTCTTATCGTTCCCAGATCAGAAATGCCTGTATTATCCAGGGCTGAGTAGTCAAAGTATATTTTGATTTTTATCTTGACTATATCAAGGTAGCCACCAGAGTTTCTCCTTTTAAATATATTGTTCTGGCATTTTAATGAAAAGGGGTACATGGTATCATAATCATGGCTCTGTGACTTTATGTCTTATGCCTTCTATGCCACCACATTCTTTGTATCAGTTGAGACTCTGCCTGACCACCTAGTGTATTGCGTGGAGACCAGAATTCAGGTTCAGTCAGTACCTATTTCATTAGTGATCCTTCCTCACTGAAGTTTGCAAAGCAGGAAATGTTATCATGTCTGGTCTTTGATGGCAAGGAAAGCTTTGGTCATGTCTCATAGAGCAGCGGTGACCTGGATTGTATCTTGTTTGCCTTCTAGTTTTTTTCTTCCTTGTACACAGACAAGCCAGTGTTAAGGTGCTACTTCAGAGACTAAATCTAAGAAATCAGATAACACTGTGCGAATGATACCGTCTAGATGCTAAGCACCAATAGGCCCTCCAGATAATCGGCAATATCCCTTTAATACCTCACTCCTTAGAAATACCATTCATAAACCTCAGTTTCTCAGGAATCCTTGCAGCTTGTATGCTAGAGATCGCTGTAGGGGGTGGTGTCCATTGTCTGTCCAATCCTAGGGTTTAGCTCAACGGTTGGCTCGTTCTTACTGGAGTACTCTACAAGATTGCTAGCCTGGCACCTGGACACACAGTGGTTCTTCTCTAGAGGTAAAGGGAGTTCTTCCTGTCATTGTCATTCCATTTCACCAATTAAATAATCCTAAAAACAAAACAAAAATGAAAATGGAAAAAAACAAAGCCAATATAGAAAAGTCTGATAGTGGCCTCAAATGACTACATACCTCAATGGTAAAATACTGGATAATTTAAGATTTTTAAAAGGAATTGAGACAAGTTTATTTTGGTACTGGAAAAGAAAATAGCCTGATATAAGGAAAGCGTTTACAGAAGAACACCAATAAATGCCTCAAGAGTGTGAATTTTCCAAGGAAATAGATCTGAAGGAAATCTAGCCATGAGGGGAATTCATGGATCTGTAAGAGTCTAACTGCTATTTTTTTTACCTGCACACCTTCAATGGAAAGAAGTTAATGTAGTTTAGAGAGAGAATATAGTGAGTTCAATTAGAGATAACAAACGGGACTGGCAATGTGAAATATTAGCTGTTAAAGAGCACGTCTACTTATATTTGGTTAGAAGCAGCCACATTGCTACACCCTCCCCTCTCTGGCCCCAGTGTCCTGTTGCAGCCCAGCTGCAGTGTTGAGCTGCTGTGGTCCACAGAACAGAAGAGCAGGGACCTTTCTGACAAGCTCAGTCACTGAATGTGTGGGCTTGACTTCACTGTTAATCTTTGCAACCACCTCTCGGATTGTCTGGGTTCCTTTAGGGGGTGGGGGAGGCATTGAGAATGATGGCAGACCTGCTTACCAAAATGTGTGTGGTGTCAGCTGGTATGAAGAAAGCCATCCCATGTCCCAGTGTCCGTGCATCTTGGCATAAGGTGGGCAGAAAAAGCTTAATTATGTACCTCAAAGGGAGAGAAAGGCAAATCGTCCTCAAGTCCAGGATTCCCAAGCTAGAGCCTCAAAGCACCACTGGGCTTCAGGACAGTCTAGTTTTGTGGGAATGGTCAACATAAGACATTTACTGAAGGAGGAACATACTGTCTGAGGGTCTAGAGGACAAAGGTCCTACCATTTTTGTTTTAAGTCTCCCTACCATGTCCTTCTTCTATATTGAAAATAAGCTGTTTTCTCCTATTGCAGCTCAGAAGCTGTGTAAGGTTGGATATGAGTGGGCACAGCAGGGTTGAGCAGTTGCTGGGCTTTGATTTTCAGTTCCAGCCATTTGTTCTAAGGAGAGAGGTTCTTGGGAAAAATGTGTATTAGCAACTGTAAGCTACTCCCTAAACATATGCTGGCCACATTCTCATTCCTAAGCATCTGCTTCTGCGCAGTTATGAAGAGAGGAAGGGAACAAAAGGAGTTTTTCCATGATATTAATATGATTTTGCCAAATCCTCCAAGAGGGATGTGATGTGCTTTCTTTCTTTATTTCTTCTTTCCCCTCTTCCTTCCTTCCTTCTTCTTTCTTTTTCTTTTTGCATGGGGCCTATCAGGTTGCCCAGCCCAACCTTACAGTCAAAAATTCCTACCTCTAAGTTGCTACCAAAGGGTCTTTGGCCTGTGTGTGCACACTTGTCAAACGAAAGCCCTGACTAAAGTTTGGCCTTTCTGAGGAGAAACTATGATGGTACATTGAAGGCAGAAACACAGTCTGTCTCTGCCTTGCTTCTTTTGCTCCCCCTACCATGCATATCCTAAGTTCAAATCTCTCCCCATTTTTATGAGCATGTTGTTTGAATATGGACTTTGGTGGGTAGGGAGAACTTCATCCCAAGAACAGAGAACAGAAACTCCTCTGGATGAGGCCATTGGCAGTTTGCTCACTCCACAGTAGGGGCCAAAGCCAGCAATTCTTACTGGGAGTGGTGAGGGCTTTAACTGTATTATGTATTAGTCCAAATGTGCTGGGATTTGGAGTAGTTTAGGATTTACCGAGAAAAACGTCATTTAGTGAAGTGGGGAAGAAGGCAGGACCTGTGGTGGTTTTATTTCTTTTTTAATCAAATTGGGAGTGTTCAGACTTGTTGTCGAGTAGAGGGGGTACCTCAGAATATATGATTCTTTTCCCTCACTTTCTTACCTTTCACATTTCTTCTCCATTGTCCTGCCTTTTTAGTACTCAGCTTTTTATATAAGTATTTACTTTTTTTAAACTATATATTTGGTCCTTTGGGACTGTGTGATGATTAAATTGTATTCCATTCAAGATAAAATTATATGTTTAATATTTTATTCTCTAAAATTGTCTTTTGAAGCTATGCTGCTATCCAGGTACAGGCCAGAAAGGAATTGGGCCTGACAACATCTTGGTCATGTCACCAAAGGGTGACTATAATGTCATGATGATGACTCTTCTATATTTGACCAAGGCCAGCCTCCTGTTTATACCTCTTCCCATTCATTTCTGGCCATGGGAAATATACCAGCTATTGGGTGAGCCATTGAAGCCAGGAGGACCAGAAGGGCCAGGATCCAGCCCATGGGCACCATGGAAATTTCTCTGTAGGAAGTTCATTTGTAGGGCTGGCTTCAGTCGCAGTAGCCAAAGAAAATCTGTCTGACTGGACATTTTAATTCCTAAGAGTTGGTCAAAGTTCCGCTGAAGCTAATGCATAGCTATCTTTAGTAGCTTGGCATCCAGAAATGAGCTTCAACCAAAGCTAATAAAGCCCAGGTTTCAACAGGAATCTTGGTGCTGAGCTGTTCAGATCAGTCATTTATGAGAGTGTTGCCAACCCTTCAGTCATGCTTTTGTAGCTTTAGCCTCACCTGCTTCTAGACACAGCCCGATCCAAAGCTGTGGCTTACTGCTCACTTTGTTCTGCTCCCTGGTCATGTATAGTGACAGAGTGTAAAAAGGAAAACATGGATTGGGGAGTTAGGTGACCTGGTTTGTATTCCCTATGCTTCTACTAACTAGCCTCAAGATCTTAACCGCTCTGTGCCTCAGTGTTCCCATCTGCAAAATGGGGATAGTGTAAATTGCCCTACCTACCTCACAGGGTTGTTGTGAGGATAAACTGAGACAATGAATGGAAAGCACTTTGATAAGTAAGTGCTATGCAAATTGTAAGAAATGGAAACAATCACGTTCAAGGCAATGGAATGGACATTAGCAGAAAGGTTAATGGGATTGTCCAGCCCTTTCTCTGTGTGGCTTACACCTAGGTTGCCATTGCTTTATACATTTTCACTTAGCACAGATTTGTAATTATGCATGTAATAAAGCACAGCCTTTTCAACTTGATTTGAGTATGTTTTTAAAGACCCTGAACTTTTTGAGTGTTTTTTTTTATTGCAAAAGAAAACATGAGGACAGGGTGTGGGGTTTATGGAATGGTTTAAAAAAACAACTGTGGGGCTGGAGAGAAGGCTCAGTGTTTTAGAGCACTTGTTGCTCTTGCAGCAGACCTGGGTTCAATTCCCAGCACATGGTGACACACAGCCTGTAACTGTGTTCACATGTTCACATGACTCTTTCATGAGTCAGGAACCCGGAAGGATCATCTTACCTTTAGGCAAGTTCAGCAGTCTTCTTTCTGCGGGTTCTTTGTGTCTAGTTTATGCAACAGTCCAGGCAAGAGCAGTTTCT
>LOJH01021379.1:0-14397 GCA_001685095.1 Ellobius talpinus | reverse complement strand
GTGTGTGTGTGTGTGTGTGTGTGTGTGTGTGTGTGTAGGTCAGAGAACAACTTGGCAAGCGTGATTCTTGGAATGTGTGGGTTCTGGGCATCATACTCAAATCATCCAACTTGGCAGCAAGGGTCTGAGCCGTTTTGCTGACCCTGTTTGTTTAGTTGTTTGGTTGGTTTGATTTTATTTATTTATTTTTTAGTGTGTTTGTGTGCATGCGTGTGACGTGGGTCTGTGTAGAAAGGAGTCAGGATAGCTTTGTTGGGTCGGTTCTCTCTTTTCTCCTTTATGTAGGTTCTGAGGGTGGAACTCAGGGCATCAGGCTTGCATGGCAAGTAAGTATCAGCGTAGACATTGATGGGCATGGTTGACCAGTAAGTTAGAATTAACCAGACCAGCTCAACATAACAGATTTAGTTTAATAATTGGAAAATGGTGAACTCATATGACCAGGGTCCAGCGCGCGCATGCAGGGAAGAAGAGGGCCCAGCGCACCTGGATGTCCAAGTTTATCTTCCCTGGCCTCAGGAGGCCACGCCCTAGCCAAATGTGATTGGCTGAACTTCCCCATCAAGGCATCTTGGCTACCAGTCCCTGAACAGTATTTTTAAAATTTCAAATAGGGGCTATGCGAGGCAGACTTTTGAAAATTTAAACTGAAATTTAAATCCTCACTCTTGGAAAAATAATTACACCATGCCTAGGAACAAAATATAATGAGATCCAAGAAACAGTCTGCAGAGGAAGTGGGGTCAAAATATAAACTTAGGGCAGCAGGATTGGTTTTATCCCAAGGTCTTCTGTTCTCTGGATGTGGATCTGAGTGATAAGCTTAGACCCTGCCTCCTTGTGGCTCAGCATAGAGGTCTCCGGATCCCAACTACCTGCAATGCACCTGGTGCTTGGGGGGGGCACTGCATTTTGTCTCTGATTGTGCCTGGGATTCAGCTGCCTTTCCCAAGACCACTTTTGCCATGCTTGTGTTGAGAGCACCTGTGTTAGTTATCTCCCAAATGGACAGTGTAACTGTTGAGATTCTTCCTCCAGCTCCTTGGTGGCAGTGTCGGCACTGTGCTTTTTCTTCCCAGTGGTGGGCATTCAGGTGTTCTTTAGCCATTTCTTATGTTGTGTACTGTCCTCTTTGAGAACACAGTTCTCTTGATTTCTAGTGTTTGGCATGATCATTACTATCGGTCAGTCCATTGTGTACGTGATGACGGGCATGTACGGGGACCCTTCGGAGATGGGTGCTGGAATCTGCCTGCTGATCACCATTCAGGTAATTGTTATGCTTCCCTCTTCCCAGTATCTGAAATACCAATCTCGCTGTGCCTCAAAGACGCTGGAGGTTGTGGGTTTGCCCTTCCTAATCCAGCAGAGGAAGACTGAGGGCTCTCAGTAACTCAGCTTTCTGTTCTTAGACTCAAGAACGCAATTGCTTAGGAAGAGAGTCGCGTCCATTGGGAGCCGCAGCATCTATCTGGGCTCTTTGACCTTCTTTCTTTCACAGCTCTTTGTTGCTGGCCTGATTGTCCTACTTCTGGACGAACTCCTGCAGAAAGGATATGGCCTGGGTTCTGGCATCTCCCTCTTCATTGCTACCAATATCTGTGAGACCATTGTGTGGAAGGCTTTCAGCCCCACCACTGTCAACACTGGCCGAGGTAAGGACCCCAGGAGCTCATGCTGTAGTTTAGCAGAGGTTCTGTCTGTGGTAGGCACAAGCTTCTGGCTTCTCTGGGCATCCACTATGTTTTAAAATATAGGTGAGATTATGCTCATGGCAATATCCAGCATAGATTTTCATTTGCCTCATCGTGGTTGGCGTACTAGACAGGAGTGATGTCTGGCCTCACTTCTCAGCTCAGTATGAACTGCATTATGTAGTAAGTTCTTTGTGTTTTAACCTCTGTCTTGGGTAGACATCAAGTCACGTCCACTTTGTTGACAATGAAATTGTACACATTCTCACCTTTATGTATTTTGGACGATTCCTGTGGGATCATTTTGGAAACAAATAAAAAAAACCCAACTAGAACTATTAAACAAAAGCATTTAATCACACTTGCCCTTGGGCTCAGATCCTGGCTGTAGGTGGTGTGAGCACATTCCCCTATAGCTGATCTGGGCCATCTTGTAATGAAGGGATCATGACACATATGTAATTCCAACACTCCAGATGCTGAGGCAGGAGAATTTGAGAATCTGAGGATTTGAGGTGAGCCTGCATTTTGTAGCAAGGCCATGCTCTCACAAAATGAAAACCTGAGAATGTAGCTCAGTGGTAGAGGTTCGTGCATGGGATACCTGGCACCACAGAGAAAGGAAACGAGACCACATGATGCCTGGCTCGCAGTAGGTACAGATCAAATATTAGTATGCTGTGGCATATCCATTAAGAAAGAGTGCCCTGGAAATGGGAATGTTTCTAATCAGAATATGTGAAAACAAGGGAAGCCTTAGAATAAGACATACTAGGAAAAGAGACTTTTGTCCCTAAATGTGTTATTTATTTAGAAGTCTTATGAAAAATATTTGTGCATGTTTTCATAAAATTGAATGCAGAGGCAGTTTCTGCCTCCAGAGACCATATAACCCTGTACATCTAATGAACAAAAGCTGTCCTCTAATGAAGTCAAAGGCACATTGGGAGAGACTGGGACAAGGAAAGGCAGGACTTGTCAGACTTGGATATGGAGAGGCAGCAGGTGAAGGTGCGGTTGGAGTCCACTACTTAGACCACATGGTCAGGGATTCCTGCAGTAGAAATGATAGCAGAGAAGGGAGCAGGGTGGGATGGTCAGTCCAGGCTACAGAACCAGCAGAGGGGGGTATTGCATTCTGGAGCTGGATGGAGTCTAGCAGAGCACTGTTGAAGAAGTACCATGACAGCCTTGAGCAGACAAGATGTGACAGCATGGATTGTTAGGGAAGATGTGGGAGATGGGGCTGAGGTGGAGAATCCAGAAATCAACTGGCACACAGTGGAAATGTAATCGGGAAGGATGATTTGATTTCCTGGCTGCCAGTGTGTGATGAACTATACCAGAGAACCAAGGGTGATAGCATCAGTAAGGTACAAGGACCAGAAGTATACAGAGGGCACAGGAGTAGCTAGAAGGGCTACTACAGCTTGGCTAACTCACCACTGCTGCTTCCTTGAGCAGTGCAAAAGTCTAGGACCGGGGATTAGTGTGGATAGCTGCATGGTGTGCCACAGAGGTGGTGCTAAGTATGTGGAGATGCACTAGTTCCCAGAAATTTGCCAGATATGACAGTAATTGTAAAAATTACTGGGACCTAATCCTGGCGTTGCTGGCTCTGCTGTGGGTCACCATGACAAAAATAAGGAAGAGCCATAGGGAAAGTATTACAGAGTTGATCCAGGCAACTTAGTTGAGTAGTCTTGAAAGACGTGCGAGAAGCAACCAACAGTGCTGGAATCCTGAGCTGAGGTTGTTTGCAAGCTGGAACAGGACAAAAGCAGAGCGCTTGGTGGGGAGCTTAGGCCACTGGGGATAAGTACAGGCACTTCCTTCTTCCCCTGGCCTGCCTGGACCACCTTCTCTGTTAGATAAGAGGCTTATCCTGGCTGCAGCTCCAATATCCCTGAATACTGAATAGGAGATAGACCACAGCTGAAAGGTAGGAGGCTGTAGGTAGACTTTCCTGTCCCACCAGCCAATTCCAAGTAACTGCTCAGAATCTTCTTATAATAATTATAAATGCTTGGCCCATGTCTTAGACTTGTCTCCAGCCAGCTTAAATTAACCCATTTCTATTAATTTATGTGATGTCCCGAAGCCCATTTACCTCATCTATGAACTTTCCATGTTTCATCTTCCGCATCTGGCTCACAGCTCTTTGTGACTCTGCCTGCCTTCTTCCCATCATTCTTAGTCTGGTTCTCTCACCTAACCTTTTCTTGCCTGTCCATTGGCCAGCCACCTCTTTATTAATCCTTGAGAGTAATATGTATTTACAGTATACAAAGACTGTTCAACAACATTGGGCTTCCTCTAGTCTCCCCTTTCCCTACAGATATTTGGGACCCTCTTCCTGCTCCTTTCACCTTTCAGGAACCCGTCTGTTGGCAGGCCTGCTATTGGGCATAACTTGTGGAAGGGTGAAGACTGATCTCAGGCCATACATCCATGGTGTTCTCCTAGTAGGATTATTGGTGTTTGGAACTGCGAGCCCAACCTTTCCCAACTCTCATCCACTGTGGGCAGCCCTCTTCAGAGACTGGGATAAATGCTCTTACTGCCCAGATTATAGATCAGGGCTTGGCCTTTTCCAGGCAACATGTGTCCTGAATGTGTTTAAATTGGTGGCTGTCCTTCCACATGTCTGGTAACCTAAGAACTGAGAGCAACCAGCTCATCTCAGAAGAAAACAGCCCAGTGCTGTAGTTTGCTTCTCTGAACTCCTTCACTTTCCACTCAATCTTGGTCATTCAGAAACTGAGAGGCAAGGTGAGCTGCTCTTCATCCTCCACCACCTTTGTGTTCCATTCTGCCCGCAGGGATGGAATTCGAAGGTGCCATCATTGCTCTGTTCCACCTGTTGGCCACCCGCACAGACAAGGTCCGAGCCCTTCGAGAAGCGTTCTATCGCCAAAATCTCCCTAACCTCATGAACCTGATTGCTACCATCTTTGTCTTTGCTGTTGTCATCTATTTCCAGGTATGTTCAAAGTCAGCTAAGTAGGTCTGCCTTGTACAGAGTCCAGCTCAGCACCCACATTGTCCTTTCGCTTTGTGTTCTCAGGTTTATGATGTTTCTGAGTAGGACACCTGAACTGCTGGCTATCTTCTTTTAATTGTACTGACCCTCATACTTAATGGGATTTTTGTATTTAGGGGTTTGTTTTTGAGACGGGGTCTGTCTAGCTCTGGCTGGCCTCAAACTCACTATGTAGAAGCTATCCATCTTTCCCTGCCTCCCGAGTGTTGGGAATCAAAGGCTTATGCCACCATGCCCAGCATTCTTTGCAGTATTTTGATGATCACTAAAGAAGTTGCAGCAGTTAGCTAGGTGTGATGGCTCATTTAGGTTGGTGGTACAGAAGACCAAGAGTTCTAGGACAGTGTGGTGTATGTAGTACCATCCTATTTCAAAACAAACAAGGCTGGTGAGATGGCTCGCTATATATACAGGTGATTGTTGCCAAGCTTAGTGACCTGAGTTCAGTTCCGAGGACCCATGTGGCAAGAACCAACTTCTGTATGCTGTCCTTTGATCTCCACTTAAACACTAGCGTGCATGCATCCCCACGGGCACACACACATATTTAAATACAATCAAAAGAAGGGGACAACACTTGAAAGACACTTGTTTGTGATAAGGAATACTTTTCTGAGGCCAGGCAACTCAATAGTGACTCTTGCTGATCCCAGCCAGCTGCCCACTTAGTAATAAGTCAGTCTTCCAGGGCAGGGTGAGTATCTGTAGTTAAGTCAGTAAGAGTTTGTGTCTTCTGTCTTTTGTCCTAGCCTCGTGTTCTGGGCACTGGGTTTGTGACAGTAAAGAAGATTGATGCTCTGGGATCCAGGGTTTCTGAGGGGTGGGTGGTATTGCTAGGAGAGCTTAGCTTTTGTTGATGATCACATCATGGATGATCACTGCCTGAGAACCATTAACAGGATCTGGAGCCTTTATGCCGGCCTTTTTGTATAGGAAGAAAAGGGCATGTGTCCTCGGACACCATCACAACTGGTAGCCCAGTGGCAGGACTGACACCCAGGGCCACCTCTCTTGTGGCCAGCCTGACTTTCTTAGCCACACTGGGGACTCCAGGCAGAATAGAACAGTAAAAGGGTGTGTTGTTGTGTTTGCCCTGTAGGGCTTCCGAGTGGACCTTCCCATCAAGTCGGCGCGTTACCGAGGCCAGTACAACACCTATCCCATCAAGCTCTTCTACACCTCCAACATCCCCATCATTCTGCAGTCCGCTCTGGTGTCCAACTTGTATGTCATCTCCCAGATGCTGTCAGCCCGCTTCAGTGGCAACCTGCTGGTTAGCCTGTTGGGCACTTGGTCGGTGAGTGTCACTGGGTGAGTTAAGAATTGTTTGTACTAGTGCAGCTAGTTGTGGTGTTTTGTGGCAGGATGTCTTAACTCGGGACTAAATATTTCAGTCAAAGGTGAAATTTCTTTATTGCCTCATACAAATGCAGTTCCGTGAGATTGCCTGTAGGCGTGCTTATGACACCGCAAGGCATCTGCTCAGAGCTCCATGGCTCCGTGCTGTGGCATGTTTGAAGCAGCATCCAGAGAACTTCTGTAGTTAGACTTTCCTTTGGGCCACCAGCTCACAAATAATGACATGGAAACTTACTAATTATGAAAGCTTGGTCTTAGCTTAGGCTTGTTTTTAATCAGCTCTTATAACTTCCCCCATTTTTTATTAAACTACATTCTGTCATGTACTACCCCTCCTGCTTCCTCCATGTCTCCCCACATCTGTCAAGTGCCTAAATTCCTCCTCCTTTCTTTCTCTGCCTGGAAGTCCTGTACTCCTGCCTAGCTCCTGGCCGTTCAGCCTTTTATTACACCACTCACAGCAGTGCACCTCCACACGGTGTGCAAATAGCGCACAGCAGACTTCTATGTCTTACTCCTAGGACACATCATCTGGGGGCCCAGCTCGTGCTTATCCAGTTGGTGGCCTGTGTTACTACCTGTCTCCTCCGGAATCATTTGGCTCAGTGCTGGAGGACCCTGTCCATGCTGTCGTGTATATCGTATTCATGCTGGGATCCTGTGCATTCTTTTCTAAAACATGGATTGAAGTTTCGGGTTCTTCTGCCAAAGATGTAAGTCTAAGTTGACATTCCTAATAGAGACAGGTGTCCTAATGAGACAGCTGTTGACATCCAGGGAGTTCCACTTGTTACCACTTTATAAGTAGTGGTTTGCGATCTAAGTGCTCCATCCTGCAGAGGGACCATCCCCTTTGGTGGTTCTGTATGGAAGCTCTGAGGGCAACAGACGGAGATTGACAGAGTTGGCTCTGAGTGTTGAACCTGAGGCCAAACTAGAAAGGTAGACCTCTGTGTGAGTGAGTGCATTGCTACAGGTTAAAAATGCTCCATGAAGACTGAAGGGCTGGGGGAGGCAGAGGGACATCTGTAACAGGTTAGTTCCACTGTGAAGTGCCTCTCCCCCAGCATCTGGCTCATGTGCTTGTATTTGGGTCATGTAGGTTGCAAAGCAGCTGAAGGAGCAGCAGATGGTGATGAGGGGCCACAGAGAGACTTCCATGGTTCATGAGCTCAACCGGTAAGTGTGGTCACTAGCCCTGAACGCTAGAGGTACCAGAATAGCCCTATACAACCCTGTCCAGCAAAGACAGCGCAAGAGCGGAAAAGGAAGCACACAGCCAGGGTGTTGAAATGGTATGGGGGGGTGACTGAGCTGACTTAGGCTGGATGGGCCTGAGTGTGCCTAGAGCAAGCTGAAAGCATCCTCAGAGTGGGTGAGGCCTGGCACAGATTAAACAAGGTACCAAGCAACAGCTGGCCTGAAAGGAGTGGTTAGTGTTCAGAAAAAGACCAAATCAGAGGCCAGAGACTGCCAGACTCAGCCACGGTAATGGAGGAATGTAGCAGTGACCTTAGGGAGAGAGGAAGGAGAGGAGAGACTGGAGCTCCAGGAGCAGCAGGGGACCCTGTGAAGACCTCCTCATCATGGTTCTGAAACTGCCTCTCGGAAGGCAGAAAGTGCCTGGTGCTTTCCAGCCACCCTGTCACAGTCTGTCGCCGTGGTTGGCTCTTCTGTGCTCACGCAGAGCACCCAGTTGCTTCACAAAAAGTGCAAGTGCTCCTATGAAGCTGGCTGACCTCACTGTAGGAGGCTGCCATGGGAACGCTAGAATTACAAGGTTCCTGCTAGTTTCTGAGCCAGAGGCAGCACAGCTTTTCCCTGCAGTCCATTAACTCCCAAGGCCCCTGACTCAGACTGCCTGGGAAAAGCACAGCAACCCCAGCAGAGATTCCTGATACTTGTGCCTCACCCACCTGGGCACATCTGTGGAGTTTTCAGCTTCTGAGTAGCAGAAGAACGGAGATGAAGTGTCTTATGTTCTTTCACTGTGTAAAATCTAGTATGGCATCATCCATGTTTGCATTTGTGCTGGTCACATTCCCAGAGTCCATGTGGCCAGCTTAATGGGCCTATTGGGCTTTCTGGCTCAGTAGGCAACACAGAACTGTCTGTCTGTCTGTCTGTCTGCAGGTACATCCCGACAGCCGCAGCCTTTGGTGGGCTGTGCATTGGGGCCCTCTCAGTCCTGGCTGATTTCCTGGGTGCTATTGGGTCTGGAACTGGAATCCTGCTGGCAGTCACCATCATCTACCAGTACTTTGAGATCTTCGTCAAGGAGCAGAGCGAGGTGGGCAGCATGGGAGCCCTTCTCTTCTGAGCCTTGTGTGCCCATGGACCAGGGTGAGGGCTCCAGAACTGCCTGGAAAGGGTGCTCTTACCACTGGAGCATGCTACCGTGGCATAGGGACTTTTAAATTTTTTTAATTAATTTTTTTATTTCATATCTTTTCATTCCACTGTGTAAAGTGCTAGGAAATTTCCAATTTGAAATTTTGCTTTTTATTCTGGCATTGGCAAAAAGAAAAACAGTAGAAGTGAATTGTTAGCTAATGACCAGAGGATGTGGTAACCGATTGTTCCCAAGTATCCAATGTAATTTTTATTTAAACCTTTGCACTTCTCAGTGCCTGGCAGCTGCAAGGGTCCCAACTGCCCCCAGGCAGTCTGTGGCCCTGGTTGAAGGAAGCACAAACTAGGAGATGTCTCCATCTCATCTGGGCTGCAGAAAAGGGCTGCAAACAGATGTGTTTTCTGGGGACCTGCTTGTGGGGGGACTTCACGAGATTAACTCTCAGGGTGAGGACATCTGGCTTAGGACTCTGTACAATGCCATCAATCTGTAAAGCAGGTTTCACAGGATAGAGCTGCTACTGGAGGAATAAGTGCCCCGGAAGCTGGCCCGCCTACTACCCTGCATGTGCTCTAGGTGGTGCAGCTGAGCATGCAGACGGGTGAACAACAGCAAGATCTGCCTGCCTACCATTGCCCGCAAGGCAGGGACTCCAGGCTCTTCATGGAGCCTAGCCATACTAGATAGCTGGACACATATAAAGGGCTTCATGCTTGCCCTTCCTTGGTTCCCACTAGAAAGGGAGCTCCTATGGTGTCTTCCTACTGAAAATTTCCTGTTCCAGTTTTTAGAATCTTTTTTAGAATTTGTTAGGACCAAATGTAGACTGGCTCAGGACCTATAGGAAAACACACCAGGGTTTGGATCTCTTAGGGAAGTTGCTCAGAATCCTGTCTGGAGTTAAGGTATCTGGGGTGACAGGCAACATGGACGTGGGGGTTAGGAGCTCAGGCCTGTAAGAGAGGCCCCTCTCAAGACAGACACTGCCTAGCAGCAAGGGTGCAAGGCTGCAGTTTGAGATCAGAGCAAGTAGAGATTGTCAGCTTACCTTAAGACACAGGAAGGTCCAAGTTGTTCCCACAAGGGGGCAGGAGCCCTGGGGGATGTGCTGTCATGTGGTCACAGCCTGCCAGCTACACCTGGGTCCTCACCTCTGGAAGTAGCAAATGCCTCCCTGACCCAGGGTTCCTAGGGACCCTTGCTGCTGTGCTTGCCAGAAAATGGCAGTCAAGGGACAGTTAATTGCTTGCCCCTACACAGGTCAGCAGCAGGGCCAGATCCTTTGCCCACAGCCCAGGACTCACCATATCACACGTGGCCTTGTCTAGACCCAGTCCTGAGCAGAGGAGCCTGGTGCCCTCCCAGTCCACAGGGTCTTCCCACTGTCCCTCCTCTGCCACTGCCACAGAGCAGCAGGGCCTCCCACCTACACTAGGGACTCCACAGCTTCTGGCAGGCAGGTGCAGAGTCCCCAACTCTGGGCTGTACTGGGGAGCCCACAGCCTCATCTGCTGTAGCCATCAGCTGGGCCTTGTAGCCTGTGGTTGATGGTCACCATTTGTGGGTGAGTGGGGATGACTTGGCTTCCAAGGACTGTCACTGTGGACACCAAAATGGCTTAACTGAGATACAGTGAAAAAGTGACAAATAAAACCGACTTTTTACAAGCTGCCTCGTCATCCTTGCTGCCACTGAGAGCAGAGGACTTGTTCGGGAGTGTTGGCAATGAGCCAGGGTTACCAGTGGACTTGTGATATCTTCCGGGAGCTACTCTGCCAAGTACTGCCTACCACTCCTGGGAAGCATGGGGCTGGGGCAGTGGAATCCTTGTGCACCAGCAGGGATGAGGCTGTGGCTTCCAGGACAACAGTGTACACCTGGGTCCCAAAGGGTACTGGAGTGAGCTGCCCAAGCCAGGTAGGTGGCACAAGTTGGTGGGCACCTATAGCTCTAATTGTCCAGGCCCAGAGCATAGCTGCTTTATAGGGAGACTTGGGCTGGCTGAAGTTGCTCTGGCGCTAGACCTGCAGCCAAAGTAGAGTATGTTCTTGGTGCTGGCCAGATCCTGATGGGGACAGGTGACCTGGGTGGTAACCCTGGGAACTGATCTGCCAGAAGCTTCCGGTTTACATATCCATGCAGGTGACAGGGCAGTTCTCGGGCAGGACTGGGGGGGCGCTATACTCAGCGGGCTCCCTGCACATGCTGCTCCACGGCTTTGGAACACTTCTCTGCTCCCCTAGGATTGCTTGGTGGGCAGGTATGAGCTTCAGTATCAGTGCTTAAGACTGCTCAGACACAGGTGGGCAGCCAGCTCTGCCCTGCACTCACCTGCCTGCCAAGCACAGCTGAAGCCTAAGCCAGGAACATGGCTGGAGGTGGTGGGGTTCAGGCAGCAGGTAAATGTTGGCTTCTAGAAAACCTCCCACTCTAGGAGGGGACTGATCCTCTTGCTGCCTGGGGACTTGAGACTACATGTGCCAGAACCAGCCTGTCTGCCAGAGTCAACAGAGCCCTGGTTACAGCAGCAGTTTGGCCTAACATGCCAGACTTGGCGTCTGTCTGAGGCTCCCTTCCTACTGCTTGGCTGCTGGTGTCCTCCAGGCACCTTTGCTGGTACCTAGTTGGGATGACAGAGGGTTCGGGTCTACTGATTTGACAGTCCCTAGCATCACCTGGGAAAGGAACTCTTGTGAAAAGATTATTTAGATGAGTTCACTTACGCATACTTGTGAGGGATTTTCTTCATTAGGTTGAGGTAGGAAGGCCCACCCTAAATGAGGGCATCACCATCTCATTGGCTAGATATTGGGCTGACAAGAGAAAGCTGGCTGAGCAGGGGATGTGGATGCAGTGTCACCAACTGCCTCAATGTCCTACCATAGTGGACTGAGCAAGAGTAAACCCTTTTGCTGCAACGAGAAATAATGAACCAGGGTTCCTTGTGCTCCCTGTAGCCCTGTTACTATACTGTTCTTCCTACTGCCTCCCTGCAGCCCAGCCTTTCCCGGCTGGATTGGATGACAGCCTCAGGAGAGCCTAGGGAAGACCAAGGAGCCTCATCTCTGTTCTATGGAGTGGCTTAGGCCAGGCCCTGGGGAAGAGAATGCTTCCTAGTGATAACAAAAACCCAGCCTGGACTTAAGCATTCACCAGGCTCTGCTCTCACCTGCTGCAGGAGCGCCACTGCTGGCAGCACCTGCATCATTGTGGCTGAAACCTGAGATCAACTCATCTGGTATTGCATTGTACCAGCTAGTAGCCCTGTGGAGTAAATGGAATGGAAGCTGATTGCACCCTGTGAGCTCACATCCCAACAAGAACATTTCTGCAGTGTCTACTGAACCTGGCACCTATTTCCTGGCCTGCCTGACAGCCTCCTTCCTGTCCATCCCTCAAAGCCCACCTCAGTAAGACTTAAAAACACCCACACACAAGCTATCAGAGGGGCTGGAAGCCAGGCCTGATGGCAAAGCTGTAATCCCAGTGTTCACAAGGCTGAGGGGATCATGAGTTTGAGGCCAGCCTTGGCTACCGTTTCCACAGTGGTGTGGGGAGGGGTGGGGGTAGTAACACCAGCTTTTTCTTCCATAAAGGAACCAGGAGGACAGTCTGTACACTAGATCGGAAAAATGCCCAAGATACACTGTGGAGGAAAAACAAAAAGCAAGAATAGTGTCTATTACTGCTCATAGTTAGAGGGAGCCCAGTGTGTTGTTGACACATGCCTTTAATCCCGTTGCTTCAGATGTAGAGGCAGATGGGTTCCAGGTCAGTCTGGGCTGCACTACACAGTGAGACCCTGTATCCACTCTTCACACACACATACACACCGGGGAGGGGAGGCTGGCAATCCCTTCAGAACTAAATGTACATGACCTCTCCCAATTGTTATATGCATGGGTGTGGTGGTTTGAAAGAAAATGGCCCTCAAAGGGAGTGGCACTATTAGGACATATGACCTTGTTGGAAGTGTGTCACTGTGGGGGCAGGCTGGAGGTCTCTGTTCAAGCTTCTCCCAGTGTAATTGTCAGTGGACTTCCTGCTGTGTTCTGGTCAAGAGTTCTCAGCTCCCGCACTATGTCTGCCTACATGCCTCCATGTTCCCCATCATGATGATAATGGACACACTCTGAAACTGTAAGCCACTACCACAATTAAATGTTTTCTTTATAAGGGTTGCTGTGGTCATAGTGTCTCTTCACAGCAAGAAAAACCTTAAGACAATGGGAAATAGGAGAGCCCAAACAACCATGAGAAGTCACGTGATAAGTAGATGGTGTGATAGCCATATATATACTGCTCTGAATGAAAGGAGTCAACTCACAAAGGATGAACACAACCACAGCACTCATATGGGTGAGAAACAGCTTGTCTTAGGAGACACCATGACCATGGCAACTCTTATAAAGAATAACATTTAATTGAGGCGGTGGCTTACAGTTTCAGAGGTTTAGTTCATTATTATGGTAGGGAGTGTGGCAGTGTGTAGACAGACATGGTGCTAGAAGATTCTACATCTTGATAGGCAGGCAACAGAAAGTGGTCTGGCTCACTGGGTGTGGCTTGAGCATATATGAGACCTCAAAGCCTACCCCTACAGTGACACACTTCCTCCAACAAGGCCACACCTCCCATTAGTGCCACTCCCTTTGGGGGCATTTTCTTTCAAACCACCACACAGGTGTCCAAGACTCCTCCAAGGAAAGCTGCCTCCATCTTCAGGAGTTTGGCTGGACCTGCTGGATAAAGATCACAGATGGGCTTGTTGACTGTGACCTTCCCTTTTCCAAGGGGCCAGGGAAGCCCAGGGGACCCTCACCTGAGTACTCAACCACCCCTCCCATCAAGTTATGTAATCTTGCCCTAATTATACCAATGTGGCCTTGGGAGCTCTGAGAGGCACTAGAGGACATAGGTGGGAAAGAGGGAAGGGGACTCTATCCAGTCATGGCAAGAGTTACCATCCCTGCTGGGTGCACATCTTCAGTGTGGCTGCTTTAAGGTCACCTACACCCTGCCTATGACCCTCTACCTTTTGCTCTGTAAGACCAATAAATTCATGATCTTTGGTGGAATTTAGTTTGTCAGTGGGCCCTTAGGAGGAAGTGGGTAGACATCCTTTATTCTCCCCAAGGAAGGAATTTTAGCAACAGCCCAATGCTGGTTTGCCTTCCTGTGGGTGGGGGAAGAGAGGGAAGGTGCTCATGGACTTTTCTAGTGAATAACCTCCTTCATAGGGGTTAGGTAGATTTTGTCAGAGCTCACAATGGCCCACTCATGGCTTTGGGATTTTACTGTGTCAAACTTTAAAAAAGAACACAAGCAATCTGAACCTCTAGGCAGGACTGGAATTCTTACATCTCTTGGGATAAGGGAACGAGGTCTGTCACCAAGAATTGCAAAGGAGACTGGACTTGGATGGAGAGTACCTTCCTTCCCTAACCTCTCCCATCTCTAGCTCACTAGGAAATAGGCTATGAGTGTTGAAATGGCTTGCACAGAGGGAACAGGAGGTAGAACACAGCATCATTGCACACTCCTTTGATACATTCTAAATTCTGCACCAATTCAGAATTATCACAAAATTATCCGTTCAAAACCGTATCAGGATGCGGCACACTTTTATCCCAGTTCGAGGCCACCTGGTCTCCATGGAGAGTTCCAGGTCAGCCAAGCCTTCATAGTGAGACCTTGCCTTAGACAGATAGATGGATGAATGATAGACAAATAGGTAATAGACAGACAGACAGATAGAACGTGTGTTTCCTTTCAGACACTGAAAAATCCAAATACCACGCTCTTCTGGCAACTGGTTCTCCCACAGGCTTCCTCTATCCAGAGGCTGCATGCGCGGCCGCACGGGGGCGCTTCGGGCTGCGCCACTCAGGGTCCACAAGCCTTTGCAAGGCTCTGAGCCGCACCTCCCGCCCGTGTCCTCATTAATC
>LOJH01021378.1:0-14197 GCA_001685095.1 Ellobius talpinus | reverse complement strand
GAAGGAGAAGGAGAAGGAGAAGGAGAAGGAGAAGGAGAAGGAGAAGAGAAGAAGGAGAAGGAGAAGAAAATAAGAAAGAAGAAGAAGAAGAAAGAAAGAAAGAAAGAAAGAAAGTTCTCATGAAAAAAATATATGGCCCAGTTGTTAAGAGCCCTGGGCACCGGTTACTCTTCCAAAGGAGCCACATTCAGTTCCCAGTAGCCATAAGGAGGCTCACAACTGTCTGTAACTCCAGTTCAGGAGATCTGACACTATCTTCTGGCCTCCAGGGGCACCAGACATGCATGTGGTGCACAGACATACATACAGGCTGTTACTAGAATACTTAGATATTCTAGTAACAGCCTGGGGGGTGTGGCATGGGGGGTGGGAGAGACTCGCCTATACACCAAGACAAATTCTGAAAGAAGGAAGAAAAAAAAGTGAAAAAGGAAATGTGGTTTTCTGATCTTAGGTTACAATGTTTGATACAATGATAAGCAGGTCTGTGAGCTTTCAGTTTTCAGGAGTCATGGTGATATGCAGATATGACACTCCCAGACAAGCTTCAGGTTCTTGTACACTAGAAAAAGGATTTGGGTAGAGGTACGTGTAGTCACAGAAAGGCAATTTGGTAAGAGATTCTATACTGCCAATAGGGGCCTGGAACACAGGAGAAGAGTTAAGTAGCTCAAACAGGAGGCGATACAAAGGATTGAAACTTTTAGGCTGCATTGTGTAGGGCTGGGGTCCACCGTTAGCAGAGTGAAGGCTTCCTCATACATGTTCTAACCATTATATCAACTTCATGCATCACATGTCTCATTAACATCTTAATTCTCTACTCAAGGGTGTGTGTTTTAGTATGATAACCAACTACATGTCATCTGCATATACCCTGGAGTGGGTCTCAATACCAGTGGCTCTGGCCAGCTCTACGAAGCCTCACTTGAGAACTTCCACTATTACTTTTTTTTTCCCATTAGGGTTTTCTAATAAACTAATTTTGATGTCATTGTGTAAAGCCCTTCAGGACCTCACTGTCTATTCTGTTCTCCCACCTGAACTCCCACTTGTGAACTGTTCTCCCAGAAATCTCTTGGGAGAGCTGAAGGGTCATGGCTCATCTCCTTCTAATGAGTTCCTTCTGTTGAGGGATGCAGTCTCTGCCAGAGAGGACGAAGCCTTCCCTCCATCTACTCATCAGTTAGAAAGGAAGATCTGTTATAGGAGTTGTCTGAAATCCCTCATTACGAGTTTAGTTTGGAATCTCTGTCTCCTGAAAGAACTCTTAATCTAAATTAGGTAGCCAAGGTAGCTATAGATAGGGATAACACTTTTCATGGCTGATAATTCTTTTTGGCTCACTGTGCTGTATTTCACCTCTCTATTTCCTGTTTCTGTGTGTATGTATGTTTGCCAAAAAGTAACTCCTATACCTGGAGAAACAAAGGGAGAAACGTGTCATCTAACATAATTAGAATTGAGCTACACACTGTAGCTCAAAAATATGGACTCCATGTGAAGTGTCAAACTAAGGTATATCTGGGCTTCAAAGGAAAAAGAAATACTCAAATTTGGTTGGAATTTTATAATACAAGTTGGAGAAAAATGGACAGATTCACTAGCATTTTAATACAGAGTAGACACACTAGAATGGTCTCGTAGTGGTTGACTATAGCATGAAGGAAGCTCTAGCTTCCGTTTGTCAAGTACATCCAGTTTTGCTCCTGCTCAGCATGTGTGTGATCACGGACACACTACTCATTCTTTAGCAACCTCAGTTTCCTCACCTGGAAAACTGTAGCTCTGATAGGGTGTACCTCCTACACTTTATGAGAGGATTAAATAAGATAAATTTTTATTAATGTTTTCGGCCTTTTAAAACATAGTGCTTACCACTGGTCATTCCTAAGCTCAATAAATGCTACATATCTCATTATAAATAATGAGAATGAGGGAGATGAAGCACAAATTGTCCTTGGAAGAGTTAAAAACTCACAGTTTCCATGGAGAAGTACAATTTAAGACTACCTAGAGGAAGCTTTAACTTTTATATACTGGCAAGTTGTGCAGGTTTTACGTATCTGTTCGGTCTGCTATTCAGTGACAAAATACGTACTTACAATGGCAATTAAAGCAAGTTAGGGCACCAGTGTAATAAATACATCATCGCTACCTCTGCAAGGGAACACCATTGCTGCAGATAATTTCAGATGGTTATGCTGTTATGAATATTTTCAGATGTAAAAGTGAAACATCAGTGAGGTGTAGAGCTAATATTTTTAAATGCACATCTCAGAAACCCAAAACTATCAGGTAAGGGTCTCTGCAAAGTTCTAGGATGATGAAAGATTTCCCTTAGTTTGTGAAGTTGTGATGGTCATTGAATAAGTGACATTTTGGAACATCAGATAACAACATCATCATTTTTAATGTTTCCTAATGCTTACATGAAACCTTACAGCTGTGTGTGTGCGTGTGTGTGTGTATGTGTGTGTCTCTGTGTGTGTGTGTGTGTGTGTGTGTGTGTTACATCAGTGGCCAGGCTGAAAGCACAGAAGAGCAAAGGAGTTTGAGGTGTTGTTAACAAACACCTGTTTCCTTAGAGTTCGTCCAGGGAGACATATAACAGGAAAGTCAGGGGAATCCATGGACTCCATCACAGCAAGAATTACTAGTGATAGAAGATGCTCTGAGAAGTTGGTTTGGTAAGTTGTGGTTGAAGCAGAGGAACTCAGCATCCTTAGAAATTAATGGAGGTTTTCAGTCTCGCTGGCACTTCTCCTTTATCATTCATATGACTAAGCAGACAATCAATTTAGTGGCAATGTATGGAATGGAAGGAAAGAACAAATAAGCTATGAGTGATGAGAGCAGAAAAATCAAAACCTCCCTCCCTTATTCTTTTTTAATGGCTAATACCAACAGGGACAAGACCAGTAAAAAGAGGTTAATGAATTGCCAAGATCCTTTAGAAAGTGATTGACTGGTATTGAAGCACAGTCAAATCAGTCATAAATATTTACTTTTATTAACAACAGTAGGTTGCCTGTTATTTTTGATTGATTTTTAAAGCTGACAAAAATCTACCACTGTGACTATTATCAAATGTTTCCAATTTTGTCAATATTTCCCTGCTCTAAACAATTCCACAACACACACAGCCTTCTAAACCCTTATTTGAAATTTGTTTTTTTTTTCAGCACCATTTCCAAATGATTACTAATGACAAGGTAAAGTGACGTTTCCTATATAATTAAGAATAATTATAATCTTTTCATTTTGACATTTGTTCAAATGGATAGGATGACAGCGATTGTGGTATTAATGTTCTTTGATAATCCATATTCCACTAACACTGACTCACTAACCTGCAGCTGTGTTATTTGCTTTACCAATGGAAAAAGAGGCTTGATAGAATCCTCTGAAAAAATTTTCAGGCAGCGTAGCAAGGGCTGAAAGAACTGAAGGAGCTAACGGGAACCACTGTTCCAGCAATACCTGCTGCTCCTGTCATTGAATAAAAGGTTGCTTTATTTCTGTAAAATGCAATTTGATGTAACGGTATTTCTTGAAATTTGTTGCCTAGGCCATCAAAAAGATGATCGCATTTAACACATTATTTGTAACATTAAGATCCAATAATTCAATTCGAAGGAACCTAACAAAAGGAATTTCCTTCGGATAGCAACAAAGAGTTAACATTTCCCAGGGCAGACAAGTTTCCAATTCAATTAGTTTTAATGAACCTTCTGCTCACTGGTTACTGAACTAGAAAGAACAGCAATAAATGCCCAGAGGAAAGAGAGAGAGGATATTAAAGGAGGGTTAGTGTATAGTATATAAATTTCCAAGTTGACTAAAAGAGCAGCACTGATGTAGTTTTGGGCGCTAAAGCCACAGAATCAGCCCCGTCTGCCAAGTGTAGTGCACAGGACAGCAAATCTCAGTTGGTTGTTCCGTGTGATGAGACAGAGCCCCAGTGTGCAGCCTGTGTCTGGTAAGACAATGGATGCTACAATACAGCTCCTTAGAAGAGAGAAGAGTGTCTGCCAAAGAAGCAGAGAATAATTTTTCTTACCATCAGAAAAATAAAATTGGTAGTTTATGTATATCAACGCACACACAGATACATAAATATGCAAATCCCTTTCAATTTTTTAAAACAAAAATCTTGATAATCTTTTTAGTTTGCACATGATGGAAATTATATAAATTCCCCTCCACGAGGGGCAATATAAACGTAAATTATGAAAGCCAAAGCTGCCACACACAGAAATTTCCTGTTTGGGATTTGGAAAATGAGTTTTGCTTTAAGAATTTAATAAATTTCATATTTTTATTTAATGCTGATGGTCACCTTAAACTTTTGTTATTGCACAACAAACTTACATTTCTAGGATCAAGCTGCAAACCATACTGTGATTAAACATGATACCCTCACAGATATGCTTGTATAAATATACAAATGAACCCCAGTTAAATATTTGAAAGAAATGATAGAGTCCACCCAGAGCCTCTGCATCTATTATTGTTTCAAGTCAGCATTGCCAGGTATTTTTCCATCTCTTGAACTTTAAAGCAAATTTGCCTTTCCATCAGTACTCTCATTATGCTGAACTATTCCTTTATTCTTAGCTGCATTCTCATTTCCAGCAATGCTTTACCTGGGTGCTGGATATGGTAAGTGTGGTATCGTATTCACGGTAGTAAATAGAACCTATGCATTCTCTATCACGTAGGGGCCACCTAGTCGTGAGGTGCTCTTTTTACCCCATGCAGATATGAAAACTGCCTAGATATGTTATGAAAGTGGCCAGCAGCTTGCCTTTTCCAGTCAGTTTCATAAGAATTGCCTATGAGAATATAGTTGCAGATATGATCCACAGTACGTGTTTGATGATGCATTATTTCCATTTCGCAGGTGCATTTCTCTGACAATTGAAACTCAGGCGTGGATGTCTGTTTTGTCAGTGAAGACTCTCGGATTTGAAAATACAGTGTCTGGGTTGGTTTGCAGGGAAAACATTTTTTTACTTTATACTCACACATTCTGCCGCCATCAGAGCAAACTTCGGTTGATAGGGAAATACAACCAAATCAAATGCAAAGATCTAGATGAACTGCATAATGTCTCTTCAGCAAGCTTTAAAGGAGAATATAGCAAATAGTCAACACAGCACTGAAAAGGGCCAGCCTCAACCTGCAGACACATTGAGCATGTTCTACTGTCTTACTGGTCTACATAACTCTTCTATACTTACTAGTTGCTATCAAAATTTTGCTTTTTCTCAATGCTCTTTTCTTTTTACTTCTGCATTTTTAATACAAAAATATTCATTGCGTGGTTTCTAGGGGATAGTTGATTTAAATATTAGAAATGAAACAGAACAAAAATACATTTAAAAGAATTAAATATAGGATATTAATTTCTTAGATAAACCCTTTTTATTTCAATTATAATTGTCCTGACCTCATAGAAATTCATTCTAAATAATTGTATCACATAAAAACAACCTGTCTCAAATAAAAAAGGAATATAATAGGTACCACAGTTTTTAAAAATATAAATATTCATGTTAAACCAAGGAAGTGAGAATTTTAAATCTTATTTTCAGTTTGGACACATGCTTTACTATGTCTTAAATTCATGTTAGGTCCTTGTACCTATGGGATTGGTTGGGGTTTTAGGGTTTTTTGAAAGGAAAGGGCTAGGAAGCATAAAGTTAGAATGACTCTTTTGCCAGGAGTCTGCAAAATAAACCTTTAGGGGAAGGAGATATTCCTCATCAAATGGTAACAGAAATAGGAAGTGTAATTATGAATGTGCATGTCAGTCGAAAAGCTACCATCACCGAATGTGGGGGACTCAAAGTAATGGAACATGCTTCATTGTTGCCTGCTGAACCACAAATGGAGAAAATCCTTCCCCAATTGACAGAAACTTTTGAACAGGCAGGGATAGTCATAGACAGAAGAGTAATATCTTAGTTTTTAGGCATTTACTAAGCAAAAGGACATCTCCAATCAGTAATCCACCAAAGACCCAGATGCCCTATTTTCTTAAAAAGCAAAAAGAAACTCTAGAACTTTGCCTCTAAGGTATTACAAGAACTTTGTCAGTTGCACATGAGAAAATAGAGCCCATAGCCATATAGTAAGCAAAAAAATTCTGTTTGAGTATTGACATGACAGTTTTTGAAAGTTCAAGCAGAAAACCAATTATAATGAGCACTGGAAAGCCTGGAGCCCTGCTGTTCAATAAATAAAAAGTACAGCAAACTATTTTCCAAAAAGGTTCTAGAGAGTTTCCTCTTGTCCCACTACTTACAATCTGATTACATAAATAGTCTCTATTTGCTGTTGAATTGCCAGGCAGCTGTATTAAAGTACAAATCAAATCAAGTCAGGATTAGAAAGTAAAAGAGCATGGTTTAAAGTAATCTATCCCCCAGGAACTGTGCTCAGATTCATCAAACAGAGCTTAAAGTACAGTATATCTTATACCCTCGTGTTTCCATGCTGCACTGCTGCAAAACCAGTTATTATTTTTGATATCCAGAGAATGTTGCTTCTTGCTGAAGAAGGCTCACTTGCTTATTTAAAGGTACCATTCATATGTGCCACGTATTTATTGCTTGTTTTGGTTAAGATTCGTGCGGCATAGTGCTAAAGACTACTAGATTCCTCTGTTGATCATATCCTATCTGCCTCAGCTGTGAATTGTCATGAATAGTTCCTGCAGGGAGAGCAATAATTAGTACAGTCCAAATTTGGGTGTTGCTCAGTTGTTTACTATTAAGGAAAATTCAGGAATCCTGAGGTATCATTGGCTCAGGAAGAGTTGTGCATATCCACCCTTGTAAACCCGCCTCCATCCGGTTTTACTCAAGGAGAATGCAACCTCCCATTCCAACCTATAATTGCTTCTGATGGAAAATTCTGTATATAGTTATCAATGTATTCACCATAATCAACAATGTTTAGATATTTATAGAACTTTTATCATTTTTAAACAGAATGAATAATATACAATCATTATGTATTATAGTATCATTGGCCATTTTTTATTTTACTATCTGTAGGACAGTTAATGTAAATGTACAAATATAAGCTTGCGTTCATCATAACTTTTATGTTTACATAATGGCATATATCCAGAAATATAGTGTCTATAGATATCATAGCCTATATTAATCTCCAGAAGACTTGACTGCAGCTTATGAAGATAGCTGGATATTGATTTATAGTGATAAATATCTATTTTGCATGTAACATGGGAAAGAGAACACCCAGAAGCAATGTATCTGCGAGCTAAATAGTTTCATGAGAAGAGGTAATGTGTATTTTAACCATACAGCTCAATGCTCATTTTTCTTCCCACATCTCTAAGCTAAGGAAGAAAAAGTCACAGGTTGCCATTAGTTAACATTTCTCATGTAAGTAGCTTTACTTGCAAACTCTGCCACATTAAAGCAGGCATCCAGTGTCATCAGGGTGCACTGGGAAGTATGAATGCTGGCACATCTCCATTGCAGGCGGAGGATTTTCAGACCAATTTAATGTTTAGTTCTCTGCACTTTGCTAACCCGATCATTACCACTGACTCAGATCACCTGTAGTGCAGTGTAGCCAGGCATTTGGGCAGCTGTGGGAACAGACCTGTATTCACGCAGGAGCCCTGGAACTTGCTTTATGTGGAGACTGAGAATGCTGCTTGATTTTTTTAAAGGTAGGGAGGCTTAATAAGCTTACCTTCATCATCTTCATCTAGATTTATCACGAAAAGGTCAGTGTCGGAATTTGCTGTTTATAGCTCGCCCGAACCACACCTGTGAGTTAGCCACGGTAGTAACTGTACCCCAAGCCCTCAACACTGTGTGTTTGTGGGGGTGCTGGGTGCTCATGGAGGCATTTCCCAAAGTCAGGGAAGTTTCCAAGAAATTGTCTGCCAAATTATCCTGGATTTGTGTTTGAAACAAACAATTTTTGAAAATCTTTTAATGAAATATTGATTTTACCAAGCACATCAAACTAAAGGCAAATGTACCATGTGCCATGATTAAAAAATAACAATATATTACAGGAAAACTAAGATAAATGAGTTAAGTGCTCAGTTTGCGGTGCAAATTGAAACCATATATCACAACCTTTCATTACATTGCATTAGCTGCAGAGCACAGAATATGGAAGTTGATTGAATGGTAATATCAAATTACTAGGGAGCTCTGCTTCAATTGATGGTGGAATTTGGAACTAAAAGGGAATATTTCCATAAGAAAAGTTTCTTAAAAATATTTTTTAAGTGATTGTGACTGATAACCAAGAAAGCCTGTGGCACCCTGAAATTGCCCTTCCCAGATCTCACATGAAGAAATGAAGGGATCTGTATTAATTCTAAGCCTCCCTTTGATTGGGTGAACCTGTCTCCGTTTTGTATGACATTGTTGCCACAGGTCATTGCCTGGTGCGGTGTACCATGAAACAAACAAATAGAAAAAGCCACCTCTGGCACTTTAAGTCTCCCTGCCATCTGACTACGACCCTCGTGGCTCAGTGATGAAATGCAGGGGCTTGGAGAAATCTTCCTATGGTTAGATGGGGGAAAAATGAGCATGATGATCACATGTAGTGGGAAGGGCAAGAGAGACAGCCGGAGTCATCTCAGAACTCACAAGAGGAAGGGAAGACAAGAGGTCACAATTATACTCTGGTATCACACGCGCTTTTGCAGAGATCTGATATATTCAGTTTGTTCTTGTCCAGTGCTTAGGGAAGTTCTAATTAAGGGAAGAAAGAATTTTGACACATGTGAAGCAGAGATCAATATTCAGCACTGTAATCAGCAATTCCTGATGGCTTGAAGGTGTCACTGTATACATTGTGACTCTCCATTATTCTCTCAGCGAGGAGAGCCAGGCAGAGGCTAACAGGTTTACGGCAAGCGATCATGAATCAGATAAAGCAGTGTCTCACACGCTTCTGTTGTTTGTCTTGCTTTCTGCCTTCATTCATCCTTATAAAGAAGACTGCACTGCCACCAGCACCGAAACGCCAGCTTATCCCAAAACTGCAACAATAGGCAGCAAAACTTGTTCCTAAAACTGGGTACCCTACGATGGACAATCACTACTTTCCAGAAAAAGGAAAGGAAAAAAGAGGAGGTGGCTGTTTACTCACTGAAAACACATATTGTAATCTGTGTTCACGTTTAACCTAAAGGGATTTTATTAGATGCTCAGAAAATTATCTTAAAACGCTTTGTAGTGAGGGTTATGTTTACATAAAGTTACAGAGTTTGAATATATTGGTCTCATCTTTTTCACCCAGACTAACCAGTGCCTGCTATATATAACAAAGAAAACTGCCATCTCAGAACTGAGGAAAGTGCCTTGTTTTGGTTTGAGGTACAAAAAGGGGGCAGAGTAAAAGGTTCACATTGTCATCTAAGATGAAAGCTTGAGACTGAAATACAAAAGTTGAACTTCGTAAGGCATAATGTGCACTTTGATTTTGCCTAAGAAGTATGCTATGTACCTACTTGGATATAATTTTGTTTCTATTTTTAACATTTGCATGGTTTTAATATCATAGCAACTAATTGCTATTTTGACACAGTTAAAACCAATTCAAAGCAAAAATGAAATTCACCTGAATATAAACATAATGCAATCTATTCTTCCTTTTAAGAAATTTTAGATGTCTTCTTTTAAAAATCATAGTCAGTCTAATGAGCAAAAAAGTTAATTTTCAGAAAAATGATTTTAAGATTCATTTATTTTTTTCCTATTAGAATCTGATTGAGTAGTATATACCTGAATAACTTAGAGAAATAAACACCCTGTAAGATGTGATGGAATAATTTGACTCCAATTTACATAGGGAACATGATTTCCAACATTTCTCGTCACCTTCGTGGACGTGCAGCATGCATTGTAGGTGGGAGCGGGAGACCCGGTGTCTTGCATTTCAAACTGTCAGCTGGTCCTCACAGCTCTGTTCCTGTTTAAGTGAGATGCTGACACAGGCTTGCACGCTGACTATCCCGAGTAGCACTAATTAAGGGCTGTCCAACTCTGCTTTCTGTTGAGCAGTTTGCTACAGTGGGTGACAGGAAACAGCCTGAGCTCCGTCTGCAGAGCGACATAACAAAGACTTTTTTTCTTCTTTTCTTTTCTTTTTCTTTCTTTTTTTCCCTTTCAGTACAAAGATCTAGAAGACTGGATAAAAAGACCCAAGAGAGATCTAACTTACCTATTTGTTTCCATTAATATGTAATTTTGAATTAAGAAAACTTTGATAAGTCAATGTTTATTACAAGTTTATCAGGGCTCCTCTAGTAACTGAGTTCTATAACTCAGTAACAGTTAAAGAAAAAGGAGGTGACTTAATATGGGCCATGGGACCAAGCAGTCCACTTACTGAAATGTTATCCTAAATCTTTTTTTGTCTATAAAAAATGGTGGTCAGATGGTGAAAACCATTATTTGTAATTTATAGATTAAGCATAAGAACTGGGCTTAAAGGATTGCATCTCTTGGATATTGCTGTAAATGTGTATGTATTATTAGTGAACATGTTGATCAGGAAAGTATTATAAAATTAATTGTTAAAGTATTATAAAATTAATTGTTAAAAGAAAAGAGCAAGAAGAGGAAAAAGAAACCCAATCCAGCCGCCAGTTGACACAAATTAGGGTGTAAATAGAGCAAAGTTCACTTTGAGTTCAATTCCTGATTTTATTTTCCTTAAAACTCCATTGTAAATCTGTTATTAGTATTTCTGTCTACTCTTCTAAAACTAACCCCGCACGCATCTACACCAGTCTTGTGTGTGCAGCAAATCAGGACAGACCTGAGATTGAAATTAAAAGACGCCTAACCTTGTACTCTCAGTGGACACCTGTGCTTTCTGAGGATATACTCACCATTCTCACCATCTACCAGAAGACACGGGACTTAGAAATCCAAGAGCAGAGCAACTTCCTTGACAGAGCTAAGAGATAACGCCTGCTGGCTGCTGCGGTGCACTTGAGAAATTGGCTGGCCCACTACTGTCCTTTTACAATGGTTTCATTTAATTGTAATCCAAAGATCAAAGGTCTGTAACTCTTTAACCAAATTCCAATGTCTGCCAAATTCAATAGCTGTCATTCTTATAGAAAAAGGCAGTGTAATATGTGTGTTTTGATCTAATTTTATAGAAAAAGACACAATTTACATACTGTTTATTTAGTTAAGTCCCTAAAATCAATACCTTTGTCTGTACCTCTTTTGTTTAAAATACATCATGACATGGCAAACAGCTATATAAATGAATTTTTCTAAACCACACGCATTGCTAATGTTTCTCTCTTGCACATTAAAAAAAGAGTATCAGAAATCATAGCATTTGATAGATCAACCTAAATGTATCTTAATATTAAATTACTAAAGAATGTTAAGTTTTACATTTCTAAAATTATAAATTTTCTTTGAAAAGGTCAGTCATTTTCCTGAGCCACATTTACTAACAGGAGGACATATTTCAACCATTGAAATGAAAGGAAAAGTGATTATATTCAATATTAAGAGAAAATAATAGTTAAAAATGTAGCTCTCCACCGAGCAAATAGCGATGAGATCCTGAGAAGGTTTCCAGATGGAATAATCCTGTTCTCAAGGACGAAAAGCTCACTGAGGGCTGATAAATCAAGAAACCTATTGGAGTAGTCACCTTGTAGATGATTCTACAATTGATGGCCTACAAAGGGGAAAAGTAGGGGCTGTTTTGACTGTTACTGCTGAATCTCTTTCCTGAAGTTCCATGGTCAAATTCATATTTGTTTGCACTGCGAGCTATGGATAGTTCCAAACCAGTGGTCGTACAGATGGCCTTGTTTAAGCACAGTTGGACACAGAATAAAATGACGTACATTATAGGTAGGGAATTTGTTGGGTGGAGGGGAAGTTGATAGGAGCTGAAGGGAGAAAAGAGAGGGTGGTGCAGTAGTGAGAGTAAACAGAGCATATTATATACATATATGGAGTTGTCAAAGAATGCACTTAATAATAAAATATTAAAATTGTGAGCAGCCTATGCTTAGATCAAAATTCTCAACTCTTTAGGAATAGCTATTTCCATGTTAATTTTGCATTTTGAAGGCTATGTGGTTTTTAAATTTTAATTTGTTCTTTAGAATAATTTTCTTCCTCCACTGTCTTGGGAATATAATCATAATTAGTAAGATTAAATAGGATGTATTAAGTGACAAATATACTTTGGTTAGGAGTGGTGAAGCAAGACAGTGACTATTTAAGCAAGTGTATATGAAGACTCATGTGGTCACTTTTTTACTAACATTTTATTGTTTTGAATTAAAAAACCAAAATTTGATGCTGTTTTTATTTTAACTCATCAAATCTAAAGGGCCTATATGTTTTCAATATATACTATTTTCATATTAAATACTGAATATTCAGTTTTCTAACTTCTTTTTTTAGGAAAAATCAGAAATGATTTTAAATATGAAACAGAAACAAGGCATAAGGACTTGTTTAAATATATAAATCTAACTATATCAGTGCTCTGTTCACGAGAGGCAAGGGACAGAAGGACACTTGATGAAGACAGCTTAGGTAGCACTGGGAACCAAATAAGAATTTCTAATGATATTTATCTTTAGATTTTAATTGCCTAACTTAGCACTTGAATTTGGTTATACTGCTCCTCTATGTTTTCACTGATTTGCTCAGGCTTCACAATCTCTTGCCGTTTTCCTTAGAGACTTTAGATCTTGATGTTTAGGTTTCTGCCTCAGTTTTCAAGCAGTCTGTTAGTTAATCTAGGTAAATCTTTTCTTTTAACGTCAGATATTTCTAGAATCTTGTCACTGCCACAGCTCATCTATGACTGTCTACTTGCATATTCATCTTCCTATTCACTATATATCCAATGAATATTGACTGTATTCTCTATGCCAAGTGAAAAAGTTGGAGATATCAAAGCTAAGAATTCTTCCTAAAGGCAAGGAGATAGTCATAAAACAACAACAACAGCAGCAGCAGCAGCAACAACAATAGAAAGACAGACAGACGGACAGATGGACGGATGGACGGATGGACGGAAGGAAGGAAGGAAGGCAGAAAATGAAGAAAGCAAGCCTAGTATATATGTTCCTAGGCCTATGGATTTGTGTGTGTGTGTGTGTGTGTATATGTGTATGTAAAATGGGCTTAATTTTGTTTAAGTTTTAGATTCACAGAAAACTTGAGCAGAAGCTCTGGAGATTTGCCATGCAGTGCCATGGTCTCCCTGGTTTTTAGCACCTGCATCAAGCTTGGTCTTTTCTGGAATTTTGTTGACACATTATTATTTATAATCTATTGTTTACATGCACTCACTCACGTTGTGTCCTTTCTATAGGTTTGAATAACTTAGTCCATCATAATGCTATACAGATAGTTTCACTACCCTTAAAATCCCACTCATTTTTGAAATACTTTCTGTCTTCTGGTAGACGATAGTGTCAAAGTTGTCTGAAAATCTAGTATGTATAACTGATTTAATACATTTGAGAGATTTGATGTCAAGAAAAGGTTGTTTATTGTTACACAACAAATTCTGGTCTATTTGTGCTTATTAATGTTTCAAGTTAATCTGAGCAGAAATAATTGTTTCTGAATACCCTTAGAGTTTATTTCAGTATCCTCAGATTGAAGAAACGTCATCACAATACTGAAGAGTTGTGATGTTATAATCACTATGTCACTAAGCCACAAATAAAAGACAATTAACTAAACTTTATGTTGCTCAGTGATGGTGTACTAGAAATAATTGTATGTGGAGTTTGAATCTATTCTATATCAAACACATATGTATACTATTTTAGGAAATGCCAGGGCATAGAGCTAAAAATGTATATATTCTTGGCCCCTGTGTTCTCATCACGAGGCCTCTGAAATGAAGCTTACTGTGGAATGGATATTATGCCATTTTTACAGTGTCAAGAAGGTACAGGGGTACTCTGTGCTGTTCCTGATGATGCACTCCTTTAGAGTTTTATTTTTCTGAATAGTAAGTCAACCCACTGACTTCTGGATAGAATGCAATGTTTCATTCATAAGACTACATAGCCAGGTTAATTTCTTTCTTTCTCTTTCCTTTTTTTCTTCCTTCCTTCCTTTTCTTTCTTCCTTCCTTAATCTTTCTTTCTTTATTCCCTCCCCCTCCCTCC
>LOJH01021377.1:3650-20336 GCA_001685095.1 Ellobius talpinus | reverse complement strand
TCCCACCTACCTAAGTTTCTGCCCTATCAAAAGGCCAAGGCAGCTTCTTTATTCCACCAATGAAATCAGTACAAATACAGAAGGACCTCCTACACCATTCAATTAGCCCATAATTTTTGTCTATGTTAGCCATGTGGCTTGGCACCTTTTTCAACGAGGCATTCTCATCTTGCTTCCTCTGCTTCTGGGTGGTGGCTGCAGACTGACTCTTTCCTGTTCTCGTCCCCTGCCTCTACTTCCTGCCTGGTCACCCTACCTCTACTTCCTGCCTGGCTACTGGCCAATCAGCATTTTATTAAAGCAATACAATATAAGTGACAGGGTAGAAGACTATTGTTCCACAACAAGCTCACTTGCCATAGACACATTGGGGATTAGATGACAACTATGTGGACCCAGTTGTCTTATACAACCTTTGTGTGCATTCTGAGAATTGAACACAGCAATGGCCATCTCTTAGTCAAAGGAGTTTTCTCTTAAAGAAAAAAATATGACATAAAGTCACGCATGATTCTTCCTCTGTTACAAGAAGCCATGCAACTTTGTTTTCTCCTCTGAAGTAGGGAGAAAGGGTTGTGTTAGATTCCCATTAATGTCTTTAAAATGTATTTAGACTATTGAAAAGTTTTCATTAGTGTTACATGGTCCTGCAGTAGGGTCCCCAGTTCTGTCTTCAGCAAGGCCACACTAGTTAATTAATTCAGTCAGAATCTATTGAATCTTTTCAATATATGAGCTAATATTCTAAAAATACAAAATGATAACTCAGATACAACTTCTCTATAATTTCCAACTATTGGAAAACACTTATGGAAAAGTTTGTTATTTAAGGTTTTATGGAGAAGTGGCAGAGTTTCTCAATGCTTCTGTTTAAACTCCAGGTCTTACCATTTGCTGTGAGTTGGGGAAGTCATTATATGAGAGATAACCTCTAAACGGGATCATAAAAATACAGCTCATGTCTTCTTATTACATCTGCCTGAACAAAAGACAGTGAGAATGAGAACCTGTGGGACCCTGTTCCGGAGGGAAACTGTAAGCTGTAAATAGGAGCAACTGAGTTCTGTGAGTTGGAGGAAGAAGACAGGCATCCATCCTAAAAGCTGTGATAGAACATGCTGAAGAGTTTGGATAGTATACAGACATAGACAGGAATCTATTAGAAATTTGACACAGAAAATGCACATGACACAGAAAATGCACATTCTGGAGAGCCAGGGCAGAGCAGGTGTGCAGGCAGTGCAGCATTTCCAGGCTTGGGAAAGCATATACTGGCAGAGGAGAGGATTCATTTCTGTCTAACCAGATAATTCTGAGAAAAGAGGTTAGCAAATAAAACAATTTTTTTTAGTGGAAGTACCAGGTAGGTCTGCCCCACTCATAGGTAAAACACAAATACCTCCTGTGATTGAAGACACAGAACTAGAACCGTGGGGTTAATGGAATATTATGAGTCCAAGCATTTTTAAAATCTAAGAGTTTCAGGTTAAGGAGAATTAGAAAGCTAATTGCAATTGTGTTCAGTAATGTTCTGGTCAAAAGGCTAAGAGGCAAGTGCAATCTGCATCCCATACTCCTACTTTGTCTCTTGACCATTAAGACAAATGCCTCCTTTTCCATGACCAAGTCTCTAAACACCTACAGTGCACTTTGAGATTTCAGGGGTAGGACTTTGCTTTGGTGAGTAAAACTCATAGTCTACTGAATGTGTGAATAACTTTATTTGGCTCTAAATTTTTGAATCATGTTATGGATTTTGTGGATATTTTGCTTTCATGGATTAAGGCTGGAGAAGCTAGCTTACCTGCAGTTTATTTCTTGTCATAACAGAAACTTAAGAAGTATGGCAACCAGCTCCATATCATTGACCTAGAACTTTCTCCTTCAAAAGGAGAGTTTACAGATGTCTAAATTCCAAAACAATCCCCCATTGTCTCTTTTGACAAATAGCATTTCTCTGTAAATGTTTCCCAAGAGCAAGAGATTAATTATTTCTATTCGCAGTTATTAATTATGTTTCCAAACTAAAGTTGATACAGCAACTAGGCAAATTAGTCCCCAAGCACCGTGTCTTCATTTTTAAATAAAATACTTTTTTTAATGTTACAATTATTACCCCTTCCTTTCCCCCCTTTTTTTCATCTATTTGTTTGATTCTTTTTGTCTTGTTCAACACAGAGGTTTAAAAATTTTTCCTTTCTATTTTTTTTTATTTTTGATGCTATCCCTACAAATTAGCCCCATACCCTCCCCACATTAAGCTTGTAAGATAAGAAGGGTGTTAAATGGTTGTAATGTCATTTTCTTTACCAGGAGTCATCTGTACTGTAGATGTTTGGAGATTTTGGTATGAAAAATGTCCTTGTAGAAACCAACTGTAATAGGAAACTTTCTCCAACAATTCTTTGCAGCAAACCTATATTGCGTGCTGAGAAGACCTCCTCATCTATCTCATGGCATCCCATTGATGTTTGAAATTGAAACCTTTTTTTTAAATCAAAGGCTTTTAAGTTTAGAGAATGATCTACTGTGCCTGCATCCTTTGCCTCAGTCAGTAAACTATATACAGTCTAGAGAGAAACAAAGATGTTTTGTTGAGGTAACAAGACTTAAAGAGCTGATAGATTAGGGAAAGACATATTGAGCATCACCAAGACCCAGGACAGCTTGAATTCTAACCACCTTCAGCCATGCTAGTAAAATATCAGCTAGTAAAAAAATACTGCTTCAGATGTACAGTGTACTGTGATCTGAAAACTAACACCAAATCTCAAGAGAACTGTGTGTACCTTTGGGTTAAAAACTAGCTTCAATAAATGTGGTTTGGATGTTCTGTTTTGCATATCTCCCCACTGTTCTTTGTTGTCTAAACTAACTTGTTTCTTTCATTATGTAAAATCTACTTCTTAGAGGAAAGGTTTTGTTATTATACATCTGTTATATTGAGAGTTCTTTCTAGAAGTTGAATGTGATCAAAATACACTGTCTCTTTTATGAAACTACCAAAGAATTGAGTAAAGAATTAAAAAAAAATTCTACTCAGTTCTTTATTGAAACGTGATTGATGTATCAGTGTATTGGGTTAAATTTCCCTGATTAAATTATTCAAGCTGACTGATTTTGCTCTAGTTCATGGACTTGTTGGCCTGAGATCTGTGCTCTAGAATGGTTTCATATTATACTGCAGGCAGTGAGGAACAGTGTCTGTGGTCAGGTGGGAAGGAATTCTCCTAGCCTCCATAATCAGACAAGAATATTATCCGTGTGTGAAGGATAAAATTCATTTTCTGATCATCACCAGCATCGAAGCAGCACTTTATTATTATTTTTGTTATTTTAGAGTCGAAGCTTTCAAACGACGCAAATTTATTTTACATGTATGTGGTGGTTTTTTTGTTTTTTTGGGTTTTTTTTTTTTACCTGCCATCTTGGTCCAACCTAAAATCACCTGACGAGGGAGTCTCAATTGCAGATCTGCCTAAATCAGTATAGAGCTGAAGCAGTAGAAGACACCATCATCTACAGATGAATCTCTAACGAGACAATATATGCAATTGCAAACGAGACAGTTTGTGCTGTCGCACTGCTATACTGAAATCAGAAGCCCCATCTCTCCATATTGCAGCCAAGTAGGACAGCAGATGATTTGGATTCCTGTAAGAAGCTCTGCTTGATCCTTTAGCCAAA
Organism: Ellobius talpinus; assembly: GCA_001685095.1. Taxonomy (NCBI): domain Eukaryota; kingdom Metazoa; phylum Chordata; class Mammalia; order Rodentia; family Cricetidae; genus Ellobius; species Ellobius talpinus. The sequence goes on along the minus strand of LOJH01021377.1, from coordinate 16,649 downwards.
CATGACATCTGTGAAATATGTGCAGCCATTCTGCCTCCCCATGAATAGACTCACTCTGAAATTTAAGAATCCCAGGCGGCAGTGAGGTGGCCCTGTAGGTTCAGCGCCTGCTGTACAAGTTTGTTAGACTGAGTTCAATCTCAGGAGCCCACATGGAAGGAAAGAACCAACCTTGACAAGTTGTCCTCTGGCCTCCATGTGTCTGCTGTGACACATATATGTTCATATGCTCTCACTCTCTTCTCCCCTCCCTCCCCACACACATACACACACCACACAGATACACACAAAGAATCCTAGACGTTTTATAGAACATACTTGAATAAAGGAACAGAAAGCATTTCACCTGGTAGCATCATTAAGGAATGGCACCTTATATCTCAAAGAGGTCAGTTACAGATAGATACCTCTACATCTCAGTCCAGTGCACCTACTGTTCTTTTATAAAAGAGTGTCCTGAAGGATCTTATGAGCTTTTATACCCTGTGCTACTCAGATGTGGTGGCCTCTCCATACCCAGACTTACAAGCAGAACTCTAGACTGAGGAAACCATCAGCTTGTAATGGTTGATGACAAGGTTCAAAAGTGGAAAAAGCAAATCAGCCTCCTGTCTATGGCTAGTGTAGACACATAGCATGGATAATGCTTTGTACGATTTAAACTGACATTTTATCCCAAGGGTTGCTGTAGAGTTTTGTTTTGCATAATTTGTCCCCCAGAAAATCTGGTTTAAAAATTCATGGGTGCACCTGGCTGTTTGTTCCTAACTTGTTTTTCATATATTCTGGCAAAGCCAAAAAAAAAAATTCTTCATGATATACTAAATTGGAAAAGGGTTGTATTTGAAGCTTAGAAAAAGAAGGAGGGGAGGGGGAGAAGCATTGCAGTTTTCAGGGAAATTGCAGAGGACTAGATGTTGAGCTGAGAAGAGAGAGGGTATTTGTGAGGTCAAGTTAACTATCACAAGTTAGGAGCCTCACAAAGGAGGGATGATCGTCAGTCTCAGAAAAAGTTATCTTATTAACCAAAGGATACATTGGGGTTAGAGGATGGACGTTGAGCTTAGCTTCCGCTGTCTATGCATTTTAAGGTGTTGGACGGTATTCTAAGTGCTCAGCTTGGACAAAGATACAGAGCAAAATTTTCTCTCCAGTAGATAATTTGACTGCATCTCCTAGAGTAAGGATGGTCAGTATGCACAATGATGGTTATCCCAGCTGAGAAGGCTGCCACAGCTAGGTATAACTTGCTTTTTGTTTAAAGTGAAAACTCAGGAGTGAGAGTAAGAGAAAGGAATTCAAAACCATGACGGGTTCATCCACTGAGACAGTTAGCTTGAGCTAATGGTAGCTCACCAACTCCAACTGGACTGGGAGTCAACTCTGAAGGGGGTTGACAGTTGGGGCAGACTGAGGGTTCACTGATAGTGACACTGGGATTTGTCTCTACGGCATGTATTGGCTTCTTGGGATCCTATTCTCTTTGGATATAAACCTTGCTCAACCTAGATATAGTAGGGAGGGCCTTGGACTTTCCACAGGGTGGTGTGCATGGCCCTCTCTTAGGATTGGAGCAGGTAGGGTGGGAGGGTCTGTGGATCTGGTGGGAATGGAGTAGGAGGAGGGGAGGGAGTGGGAATTTGGATTGGTATTTTTTTAAGTCATAAAATAAAAAAATAAAGTGAAAACTCTAGGTTAACTATGGATGAGTCAAGTTTAATTTAATTTGGATCCAGTTTCATATCAATTAATCAATGAATGTCTATTTGCAAGCCTTTCCTACTCCCTCCCTTCACCCTCTCCCTTCTTTGGGAACAGTGAGAAAGATAGTTCGCTTCAAGGCTTAGCTTTAATAAACAGAGTGACCTTTACATTTTAACTCAGAGAAGTAAATATAATCTTAGAGATGCCATCGGCAATTGAGCCTTGGTTGGAAGGGACTTAGTTTCCAATGCAGCACTAACAGACTTCACCTCCAAGGAAACACAAATTTGATAAAGGGGCCAGTGAGAAGCACGGGGAGTCAAGAAGAGCTACATCATAAAAACGTGTGATTGTGAATTTAAAAACATCGTAAAGTTTCTATCAATTGGAAACTCTCATTTATCCTGGACTTCCTGCAGTGCCCCAGTCACTGGTTCACCCACACTTTAGGAAAACTGAACTGTCAACATGGAAATGAAGAAATTCCTCACTTTACACACACAAACACACACACACACCACTTCTTTTAAATAGCAAGCAGTCTTTGGGTATGTTGCAAAATAGAGACAAAATATAGAATACAAATGCCATGATCCACTCCCACATGATGGTGAAGAATGACTTTTGGTGAGAGGTAATATTTGGTATATGAGGTATGATGCAGTACAGTTTTATTTCCTATAATCTAAGTAGAATATATCTTAGCTGGGCAGTGGTGGCACATGCCTTTAATCCCAGCACTCGAGAGGCAAAGGTGGGCGGATCTCTGTGAGTTCAAGGCCAGCCTGGTGTACAAGAGCTAGTTCTAGGACAGGCTCCAAAGCTACTTAGAAACACTGTCTCGAAAAACCAAAAAAAAATCTTAATTTGATCTTGGTCTTGGATCTTGTTGGATAACATTAGCAAATACAACAGACACCTTACTCCACCTCCACCTCCAAGAACCACAGATAATGAAAATCCATGAATGTAAGGATGCCACTACATGTCATCATGTTATCACAGTGAGGAGCTCTTGCTATTTCTCCACACAGAAGAGGCCATTAGCATCAGAGCTTCTCACCACCCTAAAGCCACCAACACCACATTTTTCACCTGATCTGTTCCGGTGCCCCTCTTAGTAGTATTTAGTTCTCACAGATCAAATTGAAAACGTTTATTTCGATCTGTAGCTGTAAATTTAGACCCAGTGCTAAGAGTCAGTTAACAATATGTTGAGCCAGAAATAAGTAGTTGACTGTTAATCTTCAAAGTTTGTTCCTCAGAATGTTAGTTCTCAAAAATCCCCATGCGAAGAAAGCAAATCCTGCTTTGAGGTCATGTGACAAGTGCTATCTCTTTCTTCCTGTTTCAGAGCAGATTTAAGAGTCTTTTAGAACCAGAGACACATGTTTCCCCCTATGTTTTTGATTTCTCCCAGCTGTAGCACAATTTCTGTGGTGTTAAAACCACTCACTGATCTTAGGAAGTGCTACCTTGTTTTGGCTCTATTTAACATAAACAAAGCTTACTTAATGAGTTGTACATTGTTGTCATTCTATAGTTGCCTACAGATAAATGACTGATGTGATAAATGATTCTGAAGATCACACGACTGGATAGGAGCAGAACTCACTTAAATCTGTAATCTCAGGTCACATGTGCATTTCAACTAAAAAGTCACTTAACAGGTAAATAAGTTCATCTGATCCTAGACGGCTCATATCAAGGAAAAGACAAAATTCAAGCGAGTATACGAGTTGCAGAAAAAGGAGAAATTTCCAGAGATTAAGGTGTTGCTGTCTGCCTTCTCACTTGACCGTTGACTATCCCATCTTGACTGTAGTATGGGTATGATGAGAGTAGAAGTGGAAAGTAGAAGTGAGTGTTTATCTACGGCTTGGAATAAATTGTTCCTACCATTGCTCAGATCCAGATACCTTTTCATGGTTAAAAACCTCTTTGTATTTGGCTGCAAACTGCTTTGTCTTACCTTCCGTACTACGGAACTTCCTACCTATGCATGCAATGTATACTTGCGTTTTGTGCCTTCCCCACCTCAGTTCTCTGTCCTGAGATCATTACCATTCATCCTCCCATCAAACACACACACACACACACACACACACACACACACACACACAGTCTTCAAACTTCAAATTTCACTGAAGTTTCAAATGGTCTATTGTTTATCCCCTCTTACAGCAGGAAAGACTTTTCTATGTTCTATAAAACTTGAATGTCAATAATTATAGCCTTCTACATTCTTGTGAATAGAATTTGTTGTCTCTGTGTCAGTTGTTGCCTGTATACCAGTTGTTGTAAATCAGTGTCTTCTTCACTCCCTGATTTCTGTCACTTCAGCATGAGGACTGTCACTTGGTGCTAAATATGACTGAAGTAAATTGTTGGAAGAAGAAGAAATTAGTAGTGGAACGGCGAACACCTGGCTATTCCACAAGAAACAAAATCATTCTCCCCAAAATATCTATATTCCAAAAGAAATATTTCCTTAAAAATGGAATGGTTTCAAAAAATTTATCTTTGAGGGATATTTCTGTTTTTCATGAAATGTTTTTGCAGGTAAAGCTGATAATAAGGATTAATTTAGTCTGTATTTTATGAAATAAATGCAAAATCTATATATGAGTGAAGCTATGTTTATTTTACATATTCTTTAGTGAGTCTTAATAATGCAAAAGAGTAGGCTTGTAAGCCCACTAATTCCATGATCATTTGACAGGAGACCTTCATATTTCTAACTGATGTGGGAACTAGAGTCCTGAGTGTGAGCTCTGGAAATGACAAGGATGTTCTGTAATCGTTTTAGAAAGTGATGGCACCCCTGCATCTAATTACACTCTCTTGAAGTCTGCTTCTATTTCCAGATGGAACATCCTCATTAATGTTTAATGATTAAATGGAAAAAATGCTGTATAAGTACAAAATATTCTTAAATGGTCAGTTCAAAAAATATTTTTATGCAGTGAACAGTCTTTAACCTCTTACAATTAATGATACATGGAGGAAAAGATGTTTGTGGATTGATGATGTGGTAAATAGTGGAGAAAATTTGTTTCATTATGCCCACTTTCCTTAGCCCTCAGCCTCTGAAATGCTGGTACACGAGAATTTCTCGTCTTTTAATTGTTTCAGGCTTGAAATAGGCACATGGGGTCTCCTGTGTGTATATGGGTCAATAGACACAGAGCATTACTTTATAGCCTTTCCCCCACAAGTGCAATTGAAAATAGAAACTCTGTATTAACAGCAATGCAAGTAAATAAAGAAAAACATAATTTTAATTGAAGAAAGCTTGTGATCTGGCAGCCTATCTATCTGTCTTAGCTGGGGTTTCTGTTGCTGTGAAGAGACACCATAAGCACGGCAACTCCTGTAAAGGAAGACGTTTAAGTGGAGCTGAGGTTTAGTCCATTATGATTATGGTGGGAAGCATGGGAGCATACAGGCAAAAAAATGATACTGGAGAGGTAGCTGAAAGTTCTACATCTGGATTCATAGTCAGCAGGAGGAGAGGGTTGCTGCGGGATAATGCTTTTGTACACTGTAAAGATTTGTCACTCATATTAGTTTAATAAAATGCTGATTGACCAGTAACCAGTCAGGAAGTATAGATGGAGCAACCAGACTAGGAGAATTCTGGGAAGAAGAAGAAAGGAAGAGAGTCAGTTACCACCCAGACACAGAGGAAGAAAGATGAGAATGCCTTACTGAGAAAAGGTAACAACCTATATAGCTAAATATAGATGAGAATTTTGGGTTAATTTGAGTTGTAAGAGCTAGTTACTAATAAGCCTGAGCAATAGAACAACCAGTTTATAGTTTAAGCCTCTATGTTTTTATTTGGAACTGAATGGCTGTGGGACTGGGCAGGGTAGAAACTTTCATCTACAGAGAGTGAGCCACTGAGCCTGGCTTGAGCCTCAAAGTCCACACCCTGTGACACACTTCCTCCAACAAGGCCACACTTACTCTAGCAAGCCTATTCCTTCTAAAGTGCCATTCCCTATAGGCCCATGGGGGCCATTTTCCTTCAAACTGTCAGAGACTATCAGATGACTGCATTTGAGAGATGATAGGCAAATGACCAAAACCTGAAAAAGAGCAAAGATGGAAGATAAATCTTCTTTACCATAAATGAAGCCAATATGTACTCATATAAAATGAAGTTTCCTGCAATCACCTAGAAGTTTTATTTCAACAGAGATAAAACACCAGAATACATATTTTCAAGTCCTGGATAAAATTCCATAAATTTGTAGTTTCTTTCCTGTCTATAAATAATTAGATATATATCTCAAAAGCAGTTAAAAAATTCATAAACTTTAATTCTACTTCCATAACTTGAAAAAATAATTTATGAACAAAAATATTAATTTATAATAAATCATATTATATGAGTGACAATCAGAAAATATCTATTAATACTGAATGACTAATTACAAACTGGCATATTTATGAAATCAAATTATATGTAATCTTTTAAAATAATATGAGAGAATATTTAATAACCTGGACAATGTTTGCAGTATTATTTCATATATGTATAGGAATGAAAACAAGGAAGAAAACAAAACCAAACATTAAAAATATTAATGATCATTGTTTCTGCTTAGTGACATTACAATGAACTTTATTTTATAAATAACAGTGGCAGGAACTTAGAGAGCTTAGAGAGCTGATCAGATGGCATCTATAATCAGGGTCAGAAAGCCTGGATGCTTGTGTTCAGCTCAGTTACTCCACTTCACAGTTCAGAATCCCTTGGCTAAGGAATGGTGCTACCCACAATGAGTAGGAAACCTCCTTTGAGAAGCATAAAGACAAACCTAAGGGAGACTATTCTTTATTAAGACTTCCTTCTCCAGTGATTCTGCATCATGTCAAGTTGATAGTAAAAATGAACCATCACAAGGAACTAGCTAGAGATTCCCAGAACAATGTATGGCATACATTATCATAATGCATTGAAACAAGTCAAACTGTGACCTATCTTTTAAATACTCACAGCAGTTCCTAAATAAATATCAAACAATATTTCAGATGATAATATCTTTATAGACTTATTCTTTCCTTCACGTCAATGAACCTTCTCCTGAAAACGCTTTTGTATGGGCTTAAAACAAATGAACTCTTAGCATTGAATTGTACTGCCAATACCTTCATGAAGCATCATTCAGGTGGCTAACCTGACCAACAAATAACTCTGACTATGATTATGGCATGGAGGTCTGAAATTTAACTGCCCAGCGGGGCTCTTTCTAGATTCTCAAACCACAGAACCCATGAGGTAAACTAAGTGCTTGCTTTAAACCACTAGTCCATTGTTACAAAACAATGCATTTATACAACAGCTTCTTTCCCTCTTTTAAAATATTCTACACCATTTGTGCTGCTTCTGAAAGATGAAATTAGCCAAAGACACAGACATATCTTTGGTAATGCAATCACAGAACATAACTTCTTCAGATAGCAGTTGTATGTCGTTACCGGCTGCTTCTCTAAGAGAGGAGAATGGAAAGCGGCAAATACTGCATGATTATGCTCAGCCACATGGCCATTAAGCACATTCCCTCCTTATTTCCTCTCAACAACAACTTGAGATGATCAAATGCCTGCCATTAAGGAATTGAAGGGCGAAGGAAAATTTCACATGAACTAGACCTCCTTGTTCGCAGGAGGCTCCTCTTCCTGAATGATCTGCCATTGCCACAACATCCAAGGAGTCTGACTGAGAGCAGCAGAAGGGATTCTCAACCCACTAATCCTGGGATCCTCTCTGAGAGAAACCCCTGGTGGTCTCCATAGTCTTTTCAGGAAAGCTTTAATAGCCATATACATTAGCAAAGCCTCATGCAGCTGAAACCTCATTAATCTTCTCCGATACACCCCGGTATATCTGCCACTTCACCACGGTGCATTAATATAAGTAAAACTAAAACACACTTATCAAGACATTGCTGCAACCAGAGCAAGGGATGAAGAATGTGGGTACATTCCAGTGACTGATTTTCAGAACTGACTTATTAATCTGGGCCTTTTCCCTCAGATTCCTGACTTTCAACTTGACATTTACTCAAACTAAAATCGAGCACACACTTGGAGAGTTTTCAAAAAATGGTGCTGTCCTCACCTAACTCAGTGTTATCAGTATACTGATATCTTTCCATTCCTGCTCTCCCCACCTTCACCTGCCTTTATCATTTCTACTGGAATAAAGAAATTTCTCATCATTAAGTGAACATCAATCCTAGTAAAGTTTCCTATGAGTGAAAAAGACAAAGGCTTGTTTCTTCCATCACTATGGTTCCCTTTGAGAGCAGCTAACATTTTTAAGTGATGCAGCCTGTTTTCATTTATAGATCTTTGGGGATTGAAAATAGAGGTTACGCTGGGGTTTGGAATGATCATAGAAGTGTGTCCTGATTACATCTGAGAAAAAAAAGGCAATCAGTAATCTTGGAAATTTAAAGGTAGCTCAAGTATTCCCAAGGTATTTAATTGGTTTCTATGGTGACAGTAATAAAAATGCCCACTGAACTTGTACATTTTCCTTTAAAATATTGTGCTTAGATTTTGTAAACTAGATAATACAATCTTAACCATTAATCAATATTAAATATTGCCTGGTGGTTTTTATACAATAATAGTCATGTCTTCAGCAAAACGAGACTGTGTTCTTCATATGTAAATTACACAAAGGACACATCTTGTAGGCAACCAGTTATACCAAATGATTCTTACCAGCTTTAGCATCTGCTTCTTTAAGAGCTAGATTCTTCTGTTACCTATGCTATCATTTGATCAAAGCTTTCTATGTCTGTTTATGTTGTTTCTTACCCATTTTCATGAGAAAACATAAAATCATTCATGAGAAGAAAAATGCTTAAAAGAAAAGAAGAAAAGAGGCCATGGCCTTTGTGGGAATCCTGACATGACTGAAGATTGGGTATTGAACTTTATAGTGAGGATCCCATTTCCTTTCTTTAGGAATGTCTTGTTTTGGAGGTAATACCATGTAATTGTTAATGTCTTGTTTCTGAGTGTCCTATAACCTTGGACCCACTTTCTTCTTGTCCTCTCTGTGTCTCATTAGGCAATATTATTTCCCCCTTATCCTAAACTTTTTTCTTCCGCCTTCCTGCTCTCTTTTCTAGAAGTTTACTTTTCTTTTTTTCTTATTTCTTTCCCTTCCTTCCTCCCTTCTTTCCTTCATTTCTCCCTCCCTTCCTCCTTCCCTCCTTCCTCCCTCCCTCCCTCCCTTCCTTCCTTCCTCTCTTCCATTCTTTCATCAGAAATACACTTGTAACTTTGCCACTCATTGTGAGGTGGCTCTGTGGATGCTCACACAAATAAGAGTAGTGTATGCCGTAGATCGCATTACTGCTGACTATTTGAGTGACATTTAGTGCGACACTTCTTTGCTCTGAGCCCCATCTCCTTACCTGTCAAATGGAGGTATCAGGGTCTATCCGAGGTAGTATTAGTTTAAGTACAATTGACTGGAATACTTGTTTTCTGTCGTAGTGTGATGCCCCATGCAAAGTTCATGCTCAGTAAATATCAACCTACTTATTGTCACTGTCCTTGTAGAGGCAATAGAGGCCCCAAAATATTCAATGAGCTATACATTCAGAGCACCACAGACACACCTGACACAGAAAAATTTCAAATTTAGGTCTCTGGACCCAAGTCTTCTAACATTAACTGTTACTGTAATGTACACGACGGGGTAACCAGTTTTTCAGAATATTACTATTCTTTCCTAAAACCACCTTTTTTTCTCTCTCAGTAAGTAGTACATCCATGGTGATTTGTGACAGAATCAGATGTAGTACTAGCTCTTCTTAATGACAAACCTATGCTGCATGCATGGTCAGCCCTACTCATTACCCTGCCTGTATATGCCCAGGCATCCCCTTAGTAGAGGGCCAGCATGGTCTTCAGCAGTGGGAGCAGAGACTCATGGAGACATGGTCTTCTAGAATGAGGATGCTGTAAGTGTAAGGGAGAGGCCTGCTTAACAGTTATCTCACAGGACCCAACTTTGGGTGTCGTATATCATTCTCTTCCTTGAATTGTCTTCCCAGGAGTGTAACCCAAATCTTTTCATTTATGGTGAACTTATATATCTCTTGTGTATGCTAGAAGTTTCACTATTGAGCATTTCCCGAAAGAATTCTCATTATTGTTACGTGTAATAATAGTGGGAATGTTTTTCCCATGAACAATAAAGACATGAGAAGGACTATGTGTGTTGCTTAAAATTCCTTTTTCCTAAAAATTTCAAAATTCATTAAATAAAAGAAAACGTGATAAAATGAACTCGCATAATTAACTTGGGTATATAATGGCAAACTTTCCCGGCAGTTTCTCAGGTCACAAGTAGATGGCCTATTACAAAAATGATGTCTTCATCTCTTAGCATTAAATTGCACTGTTTTGTTTTAACAAACAAAGATGGTGCATTATGCAAGCTTCACTGGGCTGAGAGAATAAAATGTAGGACGAGTGGCTGTATTGCTCCTGTATTATCACCGACTCTCTTCTATCAAAGCATATGTGGTTGAGATTTTCTTCATTTAATCACCTTATTCCCCTTCTTTCACTATTATTTCAGCTTCAGTGACTTTTCTTTCCTTGGTCCTTCTGGGATCTGGCGTAACATTCACTAGTACTGTCCTACAAAGAGCTGTCAATTGATGAACACTTATTGTCCTCACCCTCAGCTACAGAGGAGGATGGTGCTTATCCCACACTGGGAATAGGCAGTTTTTCCACCCACATTGGTCAGCAAATTACTTCCTTGCTCTGATTACATTTTGCTTAATTCGTTTTTAATTTCCAGGCCAGAGGCTTGCAACTGAATTCTTGTTTCATTTGTTGAGAAAAATATTTGTGCTTGAACAAAACTGAGTGTCTATTGATTGTTTTTTTTTTACCAGTTTTGTCATTTTCAGGGTCATTATGAAATTCATTTATTATACACCTGTGCTGTGGCCATTTGGAGCTGAGCTAAGTCTTGAGAGAATTAAGAATGATATTCCCCAGAAGCAACTGTATTCCCAAGTCTAGCCTATAAATGACAAACAGCAGACAAAGGAACAAACAATTCATGCACAACGCATTAACTTAATGCTGTTTACATTAAGATCAAGGCAATGATGGAAAAATATATACCCAGAAGTAGTGATATTCCCCTTCTTAGCCTAGCTTTATCTAAGCTGGTGAATGGTCAAATTACAAAGCAACATACCTAGGAGAAGATTGTAAAACTAAATAATGGTAACATTTCCATGGCAACCGAAACCACCATAGATGCCTTGAAGGATCATAAAGTTGTCTGCCAAGTTTTGAAAATTGTGTCATGGAGCCATATGGTGACGCTAGAACGGATCAGAGTAAAGATGCATTTAAATTTATGACAGTTTTTGTATTTGTGTGCACATGCTTTTGGACAAGCACATGCCAGGGCACACATATGGTATTCAGAGAACATCAATTGTCTTCTTCCACTCAGGGATCACATTCATGCAGTCAGGCTTAATGGCAAGCACCTTTACCTGATGAGCAATCTTGCTGGGCCACATTCAAGTTTTGACTACCCTAGGCTGTCAGAAGGAATACTACCAAAGGAAGAGGGAAGTGATGTATTTGAAATCTATAAATTGTATTTCATGTCCATTTGTCACCTCTAGGAAAAGCAAATAAAGTTTCTTATTCCTTCTGAAGTAGAAGATGAATGATTGCTTATAGCTGGATTGTAGGAGCCAGCATTGCAGTTATTGACTTCCTACGGACAACAATTCATCCACAGATGCAGTCAGTACCATGTCTGCACACCCCTGTAAGGCCTACGTAAATGGGTGCTAATCACCCCGAGTCCATCTGAACAGAGAATAATTACTCCCGATCAGAGCGATCTCTTCCTGTGGTCTACCCCGCTGCTGTCCAAGCTGAGCAGCAGAGACTGTGAGAGACCGGAAATCCTGATGCTGCAGGAATGCCTGTGTTATGTTCAGTGGAAGGCACATATTAAACGATTCATTCATTCATTTGTAAATTCATCAGTGTGCTCACAAAAGTATATGGACCTGCTACGTAATAAGATTTTTCTCAGATGGAGTCCCTTCCCCAGAGAGCTACTGCTGAGAGTGTGAAAAAGATAGGATTCATGATTTTGAAACGTTCTTCTGAAAGCCTGTTTACCTCACTAGCCAGAATGGAGATTAAACGTACCTCTCCTTTGAAGACACATGAGGAACCAGAAGAGGGTAGAGAGCCATCTTGACCTAGCTGAAAACAAGAATCATGTAACGTGTAAAGAAATGCAGTCTAAGGGAAATATGGCTCAGTGGACAGATTGCTTGCTGCGTGGGCATAAGGATATGAGTTCAGATTCCTGGCCCTTGTCTTAAAAGCTGGAGTCAGCAACGTGTACTTGTAGTGACAGCATGGGACGGTGGTGGTATGAGCATCCCAGGAGATTGCAGCCCAGCCAGCCTGACGTAATTGACAACTCCAGGATCAATGTAAACACTGCCTCAAAAAATAGAGAACAGTAGACACACTTATCATTGTCCTGTGGCCTCTACACACACACACACACAAACCCACAAACACCACACAAATAAGTAAATCTAAATAGATAATTAAACAGATAACAGATAAATGATTAGATAAATATGTAAAAATGAGAAATGCAATCTGATATTTTGGAAAATAGCTCATTGGTTTGAATCTAACCATTTTGAAAATACTGATTTTTAGAACAATTTCTTGAGAAGGCATAACTTATTTTGGACCAGCAACACTGCCTATGTCTGAAGACTGAATTATATTCATTATGTATTTTTCCATGTATGTTAAACCTTTTCTATGTAGATCTTGATTACTTAATTACTTATTCATTTATTTACTTTTTATAATTGAAAAAAATAGGAAGACAAAGCTCAGTTCATTTGAGGCAAAATCATGAGAGAATTTAAGGCTGAACTAGCAAGGTTTTCTTAATCATCTAGCAACTCATTAAGGATGCATGACATTCCAATCACTGCACTAAGTACACCCTAATTATTTGAAGGTTGTGATTAAAGCATTAAAATATGTTGTACTGCCTTTGTAAGTCTAAATTTTGCACTTACCTGTACGTTTGCAACCCTTGACAAAATTGCATAGGTTGTAATTTTAAATAAAAATATGAATACAAATCAACTTTATGATGTAGTTAGTGAATAGGTATGGATCAAGAAATCAAAGTGATAAATATATATATATGGGATATATATATATATA
>LOJH01021376.1:276-19078 GCA_001685095.1 Ellobius talpinus | reverse complement strand
GAGAGAGAGAGAGAGAGAGAGAGAGAGAGAGAGAGAGAGAGAGACAAGAATTATCTGGGTATTGTGGAACTCATTTGTAATCCCAGTTATCCCAGTTCTAGGTAGGTAGAGATGGTAGATTGCCCCCTGGTCGTGGCGGTGGGGGCACTGGTCAGCCAACTTGGCTTACCTGGACAGTTCTATGTCAAGGAGAGACCCCGATTCAAAAACCCTCAGTCAATGACACCTGAAGGATGAAAGCTCAGGTTGTTCTGAGGTCTCCACATGAAAACATGTATGTGTACATACGCACATATAAGAGCACTTGCACACACATGAAAGTGCAGGTGTGCACATACACACACACAGAAATATATACACAGACTCTTAAGCAAAGATGTTGCTTCCACAGCTTTCATAGTCATATGTATGGATCTGTAGTTAGGCTTGTAGAATACCTCCAGAGTGTAGAGCTGATGATATTGGGAGCCACTGTTAATAAGGAGACTTTGCAGAATAAAAATATGAAACCATGGGAATGCAAGGAGTTATGGATTATTAAGTTCCCTCCAGTGGTTTCAATCTTGGAAGGTATTTATTTAACATTACCATAGTTTATTTATTTTCAAAGATAAGTGATAGGCTGAACTCAAACATAACCTATTTGCTTCTGAAGAACTTGATTATAAACATTACAATATGACATCAATATTAGAAATAATAAAATAGGGTTCTTTACTTTCATAAAATCAAATGTAAACATAGAATTTAGTCCTCTTTACTATTCAGTCATTATTGCAATATTATTCATTAATAACAGCCCAGATGATATCCTTGTGTGTCTTTCATACAACCGCACAGACACTGGCAAATAATTGTAATAGTAATGGTAACAAATTGCAATAAATAATGGTAGATCATAACAAAATAACTGTTGTATATAATGAAACAAAAACTCCATTATCTCTGAATGAGAGAAAAAAATGTATCTCAGAAGAGATATTCAAAATGTTTTTTGTGATGGTCAGTTATGGCTGTCAGTTTGATTGAACTGAGGAGTGGGCATACGTAGAACACTCATAGGGGCATGCCAGCTTGATTGGACTGAGGAATACCTAGAACACTGATAGAGGCATGTCAGTTTGATTGGACTGAGGAATACCTAGAACACTGATAGGGAGTGTCAACTTAAATAGTCCGAGAAGTGGAGTACCTAGAACACTGATAGGGGTGTCTCTGAGGGATTTTTTACAGACAGTATTGACTAGGGGAGGATACCCATTCTGAGTATCGATGATGCCATCCACATGTAGGGCCCTGGAGAGAATAAAAGGAGAAGCCAGATAGCCCAGCACCTCCTTTATCTGATTCTTTGTCTGATTTCTGGCCACCATGATGTGAGACTCTTTGCTTTGACACACCCTGTCCCCCACAATGAACTGAAACCTCAGAAACCAGGTATCAAAGTAAACATCTCCCCCAGTCTGTCTTGTTCAAGTCTTTTGCCATAGTAGGGAGGGGTCTACCACAACTTCCAACTTCCTGGTTGAAATTATTATTTCAAGGGTTTTTGGTATTATATGTATGTATATCCAACTTCTCCATGACTGTACTCTCAGAGCACATCCTATGGAGACTGTCAATACAGACAGCTTTAAAAAGCTGAGGCAAGATTTAACATGAAATGGTTTCTGGGGCATGCCATTTGCATAGAGCCCTTGTGTGGTGCGGCGATTTAGCTGTCGGAGGGGCTGCCTGTAATACGTACTCACTCATGCATATAACTTGTCTTTGTTTCCTTCCTCTGTGAAGAACAGCTAGAAGCAGATAATGCCCAGATCTACTGCAAGAGCATTCTGCTAAATTGAGAAAGATATGAAGACAGATCTTGTTTAGATAAGAACCCCGCTGAGAAATCAATTGTTCTAGTGTGTCCCCAGATCTCAAGACAAGAAAAATTAATGTGTTCAGAACCAGTCCAGTGGCTGTGGATGTTGGAGTTCTTTAACACAAAAAATTATTACCGTCACAAAGTGGTTCAAAAAGATATGCCTCTGTCTACCAGCTAGCAAGAACCCTCACAGATGATTTCATATTGCTCTTGCATTGGCCCCTTTAAAAGGTGGATGAAGTCTAATGGGATGCAGCTCTTTCGTTCCTTCTATCAAGGCAACATGAAGAACCAGGGCCTTAGCTGTAAGGAGTCTAAAGAGAAGAAAAAGACTGGAGACCCCGTGAACCAGCTGGATAACAGAAATGTTTCAGAAGGAGGAGATGACGTCTCTAAGGAACCAAGGAGCAAACATTAAAGCGCCAACATCACTGAAGAATTGTGGGGTATTATAAAGTTGTTTTCTAATTCCAATTTTTATTATGTTGTACTTATAGATAGAAAAGCAATAAATAGCAACAGAAAATCATTCCCTAAAAGACAAAACCAACAGAATTCAATATAGCATAACAATACAAGCCCAAAGGGTTCATGTGTGAACTCTATACAAGTAAAATGGAAAAATTTGAAGGTCTGCCTCCATGTGCGTAGTCAAAGGTGGAAGGGCAAGAGGGAATGCTTTCAAATGAATCCTGGAAGGGTGGCTGAGCCCTCAAGAACCCTATTCTGTAAAATAGGAGCCATGGCAGGAGCAGCACAGACATGCCAATCTCCAGGGAGCTTTTAGATATGAAGGCTTCATTGGCTTCAATTCAGAAGATCACACATCATCTTTACTCGAAGCTTATGGAGCCAATGCTCTGCCTATGCCATACACAAAAGGTAATACTTTAAGAACCCAGCTTGTCATAGCTTCTGGAAGGCATACACGTTGCTTCCAAGGATAAGAAAGACAAACTCAGAAACAGCTTCAATAATTTTCAATCAGTAAGATCGAATCACTGTTTATTTCTTTGGGTGGTACTAGATATAGAACCTAGGGCTTTGCAAACGTGAAGCATCCTAGTGCTGGGCTCCACCCCAGTGCCTAGTTTAATTTTGAAGCTTGTCTTTATCCTTCTGTCCTCACCGTCCTCTGTTTAGTGCATCAGGTGGGCTCCTGCGAAAGCACAGGCTCAGCAAGCAGAGGGTCGCATGGGCCTGCCTGGCCTAGGGCCCCTCCTGGGCTCCGGACTTTTAACCACCCTGCCCCGGCCCCTCTCATCTCACCGCCTCAGTGGATGCATTTGTTTGTCTGGGTTCCTTCCAGATAAGAAGGCAGCAAACACGATGGGGCTGGGGGCAAGTCTGGTCCTTCACCTGTTTCTATAAGTAACTGGAAGAGGTATTTGTGCACTGTCGCTGATGTCTGAGGGTGGCGGCCTGTAGCCATGCTCACCTTAATTCATAGCTCCAAGTGGAACCCTTGGGGCTCTTGGGTTAGATTTTTTCCCTCTCTGAAACAAATAACCGTAGTCTTGGTCTGGGGCTTTCGTTATTTTCATACATGAACTTGCATGTGCATGCATGTACAAGTGCACCCTGCAAACAGTCTTCAGTGTAGCTCTGTTTTGTTGTCATTTCTGCTTTCGTTCATTCAGGAGACTGTGTCAGAAGATCTGATTAAATCTATCTTTGAAATGTGTCCCCAGTGCACTGAAGGAGAATTATTTTAAAGATTTATTTATTTATTATGTATACAGTGTTCCACCTGCATGTGTGCCTGCAAGCCAGAAGAGGGCAGCAGATCTCATAATGCATGTTTGTGAGCCACCATGTGGGCACTGGGAATTAAACTCAGGACCTCTGGAAGAGCACTCAGGGCTCTTAACTGCTGAGCCAATGAGCGCCACCCATTCTTTTTTTTCCCTGAAGGAAAATTAATCTGAAATCACACCAGTGTGCCCTTCCATTCCCACATCATCACTTCTGAAGAAAAAGAACAGGAGAACTCATGAGTTCTGTGCATTGACAGATTTCAGCTCACCTCAGCTCACCTGTCCTTCTGCAGAGTATCTAATTTGTGGACAGTTAGGGGTGTGTCTCCCCAAGTGTGCCCAGGGGGTGTGGAACTAGAGTGGCAGTTGGCCTTGATCATCTGAAAGACACACCCTGAGCATGCCTGTGGGGGTGTTTTCAGAGAGTTAGGCAAGGAGAGAAGAACCCTGTATGCGGATCCCACCATCTTGTTCTCTGGGTCGCTGGCTGAACAGAAAGCAGAGTGGAGCCCTGTGCTGATTCGTCTATTTCCTGACTGGGAGTGCATGTGATGAGCTTCCCCATTCTCGCCACAGCAGAGCTGCTCTGGCCCCCTGGTGTGATGGATGGACCCTCAAACTGTGAGTCAACACCAGTGCTTGCTTCCTTCAGCTGCTTCTGGGGACTTTGCCACATCAATGAGGCAGTGACTGACTCCGCCTGACTAACCCTTCTGCCTCCCAATGCGGGTACCATATTGGGGTCTTGTTAACAGGCATTCAAGGGAAAGTGGGAGAGACTGGATATCTCATCTACTTGTAGCGTTCAGTCAGCAGAAAGATTATGAGAGGAAGGAAAACCATTTTCTTCAGGACAAAACTGTAGAGGTATGTTCTCCTCCAGGTAACTAACTAGATGGCGCTGTAGAGCCCAAAGGCAAGGACACCTAGGGATCTACAGTCGACTGGGGTAGGCACCAATGCTAGGTACAGGGGAGGGGACAGGTCAGGCCCTGGAACAACTAGGGAGGGAGTAGGGAGCTGAAAGAGGTGGCTGTTCATGCTCTAATGCTATTTGTTGAGCACTCTGCTTATGGTTGGAGGGTGCTCGATCAGGGAGCTTCTATCTCCATCACTGTGCCAGTGCCCTCAGCTAGCTGGTGGAAAATTCTTAAAAATCTACACTTTGTTCAAATACTACGGCCCAAGCTCCATTATAAATGGAGAGTTCATCTCAGAGGCCTTGATTGTTCACTCAAAAGGTGAAAAACAATGGCGATAAATAAAGCACAGGAGTGCAGGCGGGAAACCCTTTAAAAATGATGTGGGGACAATCAACAATGGGGCAGATTCACAGCAGTTAAACTCATGTGTCTACACAGACAGTTCCCAAGTTAATTTCTGAGAGTAGGAAGTGTTAATATCTACACTGAGGGCATTGAAATAAAGTTCTGAAGCAAAAACGCCTTAGGAACACGCTCCTAACACATTGCTAGTTAAAAAAAATTAATAGAACTCATAAATGCATGGATGACATGTTTTCACTTTGTTGAGACAGCTACACAGATAGGAGGTATGCATGCATGCAGACATGTGCCCCCTACCTTGTGGTGATAAAAAAATACAGATAAAACCCTTTAAATGCTATCAGCATTAAATGGTGGCAAATGTAAAAACAGTAGGTTTTCATTGTTTTAAGTATTAACTTTTTTGTGTGTGCTGGGTATTGAACCAGGGTCTCAAATAAAATTGCAATAGATTATAGAGTTGGGGAGATTGCTCAGTGGATGAAACACTTGTAGCACCAGCATGAATATCTAAGTGCAGACCCTCAGAATCGAGGCACAGTGGGTCCACTGATGTGGGATTCCCTTCTGTATGCTGTGAATATCAATTGGTTAATAAAGGAACTGCTTTGGGCCTATAATAGAGCTATAGGGAAACAGAGCTAGACAGAGAAAACTAAACGGAATGTTGGGAGTAAGGAGGGTGGATTCAGAGAGAAGCCATGGAGCCCTGCCCAGAGCTGGACGGAAATTTACCTGGTAAGCCACTGCCACGTGGCAATACACAGATTACTAGAAATGGGTTAAATTAAGATGTGAGAGTTGGCCCATAAGAAGCTAGAGCTAATGGGCCAAGCAGTGATTTATAATATAGTTTCTGTGTGATTATTATGGGAGTCTGGGCAGCTGGGAAACAAACAAGTGGCCCCTCCTACAACAGTCCATTAGCACACATCTGTCATCCCAGTGCATGGAGAGATGGGAGGCAGAGATGGAGCACCTCCGGAAGCTCACTGGCCAACCAGCCTGGAGGGCATTGTTGCAAACAACAGATTCTGTCTTCAAGAATTTGGGAGGTGGAACATCTCTTGACCTCTGAGGTTGTCCTCTGATTTCCACTTATGTACCACGGTATGTATACATGTACTCACACACACAAACAAAATTATATAAAGCCAGAATAAGTGTCCCATTTCTTCCCCCAACCCTTATATACGCTGACTTTCTTCTGTGCTGCCTACCCCCCTCCACTAATAGTAGCATGAAGTTTAATTTTTAAAAGCATGTCTGAATTGGGATGTGCATGCTGGTCTGTCTTAGCAGAGACTTTCAGGCCAGCACACATTTGCCATCTTTACTAATTTCGGCTTAGAGGCCAACAATGGCTAGAGGAAAGTACCTCACACATGCCCAAATAAGGACCACCGTTTTAAAGGCAAATGATATCCCACTGAGCGGCTTGTTCCATCATCTGAACTCCATCTGTAGGAAGCAGGAGTGTCACTTTTAAGAAAGAGGGGTTGTGTGCTTATCTTTGTGGATAGTATCAGATGGTTCTAATTAGTCCCATCCTGTACCCCAAATATGTGCCCTAAAAACCTCATCCCTATAACCTTGACTATTTTCTCTCTGCTTTATTTCTGTCAATTGAGACGTATCTTATTTTACGTTCTAAACAACGACTAATGAGTTTATTTTTAAAGTTGCTCAAGTATTTATATTTCCGTTGAGAATTGCCTGTTTCTTTGTGGAGCTGCAAATGGCAACCAGTCCCTAGTACTTATTCTTTCTCATTTTTAGTAATAATATTCCAAGTTTTCATGGGGCACAAGGTCACACAAGGTCAAGACAAAGTTTCCTAGTCTCTTTAAAGGTTCCCCATTTGGCTAAACACTGACCCAAGGTGCAGGAGAGGGAGAGAAACAGAGCTTGACGCTGCCAGGACACCTCTCTCCATGGTCTGGAAGGCGGGCCTGGCAGTCTGGAAGGCGGGCCTGGCAGTAGGAGTTCACACACTCACCTCAGAGACTGAGTGAAGACAGACATTGTAGATGCTAGAACAATGGAGTAAAGGTTGTTAGCCTTCACCAGGGCAGCCAGGTGATCAAGACACTGCCTAAACAGACCCAAAGCACAGATTTTTCAAGATTGTCTTGTTGAGAAGCAAATTCTAGAAAAGCAGATTTTCTAGAATCTGGAATTTTGCTTTCTTATCTGTGTGTATATGGCTCTCCTATAAACTTTGGATAGGACCTCCTCCTTCCGCCAACAGAAAATCATGGAATGAATCATATAGCATCCATTAACCTAATAAATCATTACTTATTTCACCTTTGATCAGGATCCGAAGCCTGGGTGTGTTTCAGGAGAGCACACTGCAGACACTGGGAGCCTCAACAATCATACAGAGACTGACAACAATAACACTCCATATCTGCTGTCTACATGTGTATGCGCTACTGGCACTGAATTTCTCTCTAATATATGAAGAGACGTTTCCCCTTTTCAGTACAGGTAAAAAAGAAATGTGAACTTATTTTTTTTCAGTTGCACAAATGGAATGAAACCTTCAATTTGATGCAAATAATCAAGCTCTCAATATTTTCACATGATGGGAGGTTTGCACTTGGTTGGGTCAGCATTTTCAGGGGACTTGTAGTTATCATTGCACTACTGTTTCTCAGGAATTAAGAACTCCTTCCAGGGTTCCTCGTACCACTGGCCCTCAGCTTGCCTTCCTAAACAATGACTCACAACAGGGTCAATTTTAATGAATGTCGGCAACAGACATATGTGGAATGGGAGAGGATGCTGTGGAATAATCTTATTGTACACTGTGAAGAGGTGATGCTCTCATTGGTTTAATAAAGAGCTAACTGGCCAATAGCTAGGCAGGGAAAGGTTAGGTAGGACTTGAGGACAGGGAGAGAGCACAGGGATGAAGAAGGGGAGAGTTGCCAGGAGATGGAAGAGAAGATGAACACACTGCGCTGAAGAAGGTATCAAGTCACATGACAGAGTGTAGCTAAGAAACAGGGGTTAATTGAAGTTGTAAGAGCTAGTTAGTCACAACCCTAAGCTATTGGCTGAGCATTTATAATTAATAATAAGTCTCTGTGTGGTTATTTGGGTGCTGGCTGGTGGGACAGAAAGTTATGTCTACAAGGAGGAACAGTTTGACTATGAGGAAATCAGATGCCTCTCTGTGGATGGCTTCTCTTATCTTCAGATGTGTAAACTGCAAACAGGAGATGCAATTTTCATGAATCCCTTGACAATTGAAGGCTGATTTTGGACAAGAACAGATGTGACACCTTAATACATGCAGTCACAAACATACTACCTGCACTTTTTCTTTTCTCAGTGCAATTACTTGAAATAGAATTGAGCAGTACATTCAGTAAAAGAGCTGAAGTGTACAGCAATAGAACAGTGAGCATGTGATGGAAAAGGGCCATGCTGCCGGGAGGAACTCCTCTCCACTTTCCTATAAGAAACCCCCAACTCTCACTCCCGTGAGGGCCCCCTCACTCTGCTTATTCCTGTAAAGAATCCCAATGCATGCTTTAGTTTGGCCAGCTAGACTTGCGTGGCATGGTTTCTTGGGTCTGTTGCTGCCTGTTTGCAGGGAAAGTACCACAGCATCTCTACAGCCCAGTCTACCAGGGACTGTCCTCTTGCTTTGCAAACTTGAATGACTTGTCATAGTCGCTGAAGGACTTTGTCTCCTTAGCCTTTGCAAAGAACTCTGGTGCTGCTGCTATCTGGCCTGTGGGGTATCGCCCTCCCAGGGGCATGCGGTAACCAGACAGCAAGAATCTGGGAATAGAAATCGCTCCTTTCTCTTCTCTCTGAGAAGTGAACCATAGTGGATTCTTTTCCTTTGCACATTTCCCTTAATGTGTGCCACACAAATGTCCTGCTAGGACGCCAGCTGCACCTCTTTAAGTCCCCCAAAGCTGCAGCCAGCAGGAATGTTTGAGATTGCTTAGCATTTCTCCTTGCCTTGATTCCTCTTTATTTTTCACCTTAGCCACCCTGAGCTTTGAGCTCCCAACCAGAGTCAGCACTATTCATTCTAGCCTCAGGCTCTGCTCCCCAGAGCACTCTGGGTAAAGTCTGAGCCAATTGATTGATGTAAATGCTTTCTGACAATCTCTGAGGGAGGAGGCACCTAGTACCAAAGTTATTGTCATTACCACTGTGTCTACTTCAAAACTTGGTTGTGCTGAATGATCATTTCCACTGCTCTGAAACTCAACACAAGGAGTATGGGGGAAACAAACGGAATGGCTTAAATGGTAGCAAAAATCATATTCCAAGCAAATTTTAAAAGAATAGAAAACCAAATTAAAACAAATTTTTAACTTAGAAAATAAAAATCTAAAAATTGACTCAACTGGGATAAGGCAAACTTGGGTGACGCTGTGGTGAACACACAATGCATGCATGTATTTAAATAGAGACTTACACCGAGAATGCAGGGGAAAAACAAGGCAATTCTGCTCATTCTTGCAGAAAACCTATTACTGTATGAATGCGAGGGTGTGAAGGCTCCTAACAGTTCAATTTGTGGGTGTCTGCACCCATGTTTGGCCCACTGCCATTTTTCTTCCATGAAATGTGATTGCCACCCTGTCTCAGACGTGGCGAGTCTCTGTGTTCCACCCAGTCAATTCTAGACAGATGGCCACAACACACATTTTCCAATCATGCCCAGACCAAGATTGAATCTGGCAGAAGCCTTAACTCATAACTGCCATTCCCAAAGACACTAAACACATTTGCTTGGTAGCCTTTCTGACAGCACCCATTAAACACAGAGGCATGAAGGGGTGGGCACATGAAGTGGGGCAGGAGGAGAAAGCCACACCATGATGCATGACTGGAAGAGGACCCTGAATGAGAAGATGTCTTCTCCCCTTGCTCTTGCATCCCCCTCTCATGGGCCTGTGTGAGTGGCAGAGTGTGGTCTCGCTTCCATTTGGCATGTAGTGATATGACTCACTGTGTTAGCTGCTTTTTGTGAGGTTGTGACAAAATACTGTCCAAGAGCAGCTTAGGGAAGGTTTGCTTTGGCTCACAGTTGGAGGGGACAGTCCATCTTGGTTGAGGTGGCATGGCGGCAGGAGCAGGAGACATCCAGTTACAGCACAACTATCCTCACAAAGCTGAGACTGATGAACGCTGGCACTCAGCCAACATGTTCTCCTTCATTCATTCGGGGCATGCCCTCCTTCCTCCACCATGGAAGGATCCTGCTCACATTAACCTGGGTTTTCCCACCTCAATTAGCCCAATCAGAAACTCTCTTACACATGCCCAGAGGTTTGTCTCCATGGTGATTCTAAAACCCACAAACTTATAATCAAAAGTAACCATCATACCATCAAGATGGGGGTCTAACCTTCAACCATGGGGCAGCCTGGTGCACACTGTGTATGACAAGGGGACTGTGGAGTGGAAGGTTAACTCCTGAAAGCCCAGCACATGGATATTCTACAACGGAACTATTTGCAGATGCATATAACTCTCCAGTTCCAGAAAGAGGGGGACCTTAGCACCTTCACGCTTTTTCTCACTCCCTGTCATAATGCCTACAAGGTAGCTACGAAACGGGGACAGTCATCTCAAAGAAAGACGCAAGTGATCTTGTCTTCAAAGAATCTTAGACTAAGGGAAAGGGGTTCCCCAACGAGCCAGTGCAAGGCCAAGGGTCAGGGGCATGAGAATGGAGGTGGCCCTGCTTTGACTACACTGGTCACCTGTCCCCCGCTACCACATGCTCCTCCTTGCCCTTTGCAGTGATGATGCAGGCACCTGGGCCTTATCTCATCTTCTAGGGCCAAGCGAGAGGGGCTTGGCAAGGTTGGGACGTTTCCAGACTTGTCGCCAGGCCTGAGACCAAAGCACATGACATCTGTCCACAGACTCATTCCTCAAGTCTCTATTGTATTAAAAGTGAAGCTTCATGGGGACCCTGACACTTGAACCAAGTCATTTTCTTCCTATTACTTTCACCTATAAAAATACCTTTATACATACTCTTTTCTATCATGCCTTAGGTTGGGAAGTCAAAATGATATCTGTTTATGATGTGTAACATGACATTTTGAGATGTGTGTATACCATGGAACTGCTGCGTTTTAATATGGCTAACTGTTAATTAGCATATCTGTGACCTCACACAGTTCGTATCTCCTTTTATGGCCATAAGACTTTTAATCTGTCCCCTTAGCAGCTTTCCACCATGCCCTATTTTTAGTAACTATAGTCACCACGCTGTATGACAGAAGTCTTGAATTTATTATGCCTGTCTAATTCACATTTTGCACACCCTGACCCACATCTTCCCTACCCTCCTCCCTGCTGTTCTCCATATGAGCATATCTTTTTACAGAGTCTACATGTTTGAGATCTTGCAGTATTTACTTTGCTAAGCTTGGCTTATCACTCTGGGGTTACTGTGTTGCTATGCACGGCGGGACTAACTCTTCCAAGCCTTCACAGTTATGTATATGGACCGCATTCTCCCCATTACGTCATCCATCCATGGGGTCTCAGGTCCAGCCTGGGTCTTGACTATCGTAAGACTGCAACGATCATGGGATATCAAACGTCAACCGTATACATCTGTCTGCTGCAGCAGAACAAATGCAGTCTCTCTTCTTGCTTTGCCCACAGGCTCCTAATAGGATCGAGCACATTAAAGAGATCAAAGCAAAAGCAGCCTGGAGGATCTTGATAAGGTTGTCAAATCCGCCTGTGACGGTGTTCCCAGGCCATGGCAAAGCCAGACACCAGCTAGTCTCCAAGATCCAGTTCACTCACTTTGCAAAGACCCTCTGACAACAGGAGACATTGGCTCTGAAGTAATGACAAACAATACGGAAATTCCAAAAGCAGAAATGCTAATAGGCTCATTGTAAAACTGAATCCACGTGTTTGGTCTTCCTCACACCTAGCTTTAAACATGAGATCCAAACAGCTAAAGAAACAGACGGGTGGCCATTAGCTTCCACTCACAGTCTCAACACCAGACATGATGGAAGAAGCGGAAAAGCTTCACTTGAGGCATGGCCTCCATCATGGTGATGCTTATTGGCTGTGAAGCTGCTGTTTGCCCAGATGTGTCCCTAAGTAGATGTGACATGTCAGCTGCTTACAGATCATCTGCTCCCTTCTTACATCTCCAGTTTAGCTTCAACATGAAGTGACAGAGGGATGAGTTATCATCACCCCGCACTGTGCCTGCAGGACCACCGTGCTATAGGCTGACCCACACTGTGCCTGCGGGATCACCTTGCTGTAGACTGACCCACACTGTGTCTGCGGGACCACCGTGCTATAGGCTGACCCGCACTGTGCCTGCGGGACCACCGTGCTATAGACTGACCCACACTGTGCCTGCGGGACTGACCCGCACTGTGTCTGCGGGACCACCGTGCTATAGGCTGACAACAGCGCGATTCCAGGCTCCACAGAGGCTCCTGACTTTTCAGAACACCTGTGTTTTTCTGCTCTCGAGTTTTGGGGGCTTCCACTGTCTAGCCCTGTGTGTGGAGAACTTAAGGAAAAATGAGGTTGAATGTGAGTAGATTGTTTTAATCATGGCTTGCAGGTGATGTCATCTGGCTTGGTGCCTTATCAAGAACCTTGAAGTGACAGGGGCCAGGGCAAGGAGATATCAGATGAGGGAGACAGTGGTGGTGGTGGTGAGAATGGGAGAGACTGGAGGAGGGCATTATTGATCTGGTTGCAACCCAGTGCAATCCAGATTTAACTGCCCCAGGTTACAGTTCCCTCCAGGAAGGCTTCTGGTCACAGCACTGCCAATAGCATAGTCCAAGAATACCTCTGAGGACCACCTCAAAGTATTCCCCACGCCCTGGTAGGCAACCATTTGCTTTGAAGCCTTGCCCTTGCTCACATGTGGAACTTTCTGTTGTGTAGGGCTTTCTGGTTCATCTGCGAAGTGGTGGCACAGCCTCAGGCCATATCACTGCACCCAGACACCTTCCCATGCCAGTCATTTCTGTCACAAGCTCCCCTCCTGGCAGTTTTCAAAGCTAGACGAGGCGAGCTGCACAGGGCTCGCTAAGGATGCTGGAGTGGGTCCGTTGCTTAGAGCAGAAGTCATTCCTGCCTCCCACGATTTATAGAGCTGAGGTATTTGCATTAAGTCAGCACCCCAAAAGTTCCAGAGTTTTCGACTTTGAAAGAGCAACACCTGACTGCATCTTAAAATTAAAGATAAAGCAAAACAAAACAAAAACAGTTGTAGGAGGAATAACACGGGCCAAATATTTTTAACAAGTGCTTCATGGAGAAGTGGCCTTGTGAGAAAGGGGCTGCTTTTTGGACACTGAAGGATCTACACCTGAGAACAGGAGGATCTGACATTTGAAGGCAGACACCGTCGTTTGTGGAGTCTTGCATTCACACAGAGTGACACACTCATCTATGCCAGCTTGGAGCAGGGGTCTCACTTTCAGCATTAGCGATGGCTCGGAACCATAGTGCTTCGCTATGTCCATCCAGGATTCTGCAGGGCAGCAGCTTTGCTCCCAACCTACTACACAGATCCCCCAAGTAGTTAAAAAAAAATGGCTCCAAAAATTGCAAATGATTTGTCAAGGAATGGTGAAGAGAGAACTGGATGCCTGCTTCCCGTCTCCATCCTCAGGGCATTACTGCTGCTGTCCCTGCCAGCAGATGGCCAGTCTGTTGGAATTTTAATGAGATAGATGCTCAAGATCACAAGAATGTTGGATAGAAGTACTTCATAGGCAACTCAAAGCCTACTGAGCATCAGTCAGTCATTGAACTGAAGGCCACGAGAATGAGATGGAGCCTCCCACGACATAATACCAACCGCCTTCTACTCTGATTGATCTGCAAGCCCAGAGAACATAAAGCCAAGAAATCTAAGAAGGTGTGGTCCTCAGAGAAGCAGGAGGAGGTAGAGAGCCACAAGGCCTGTATCCTCTCTAGGGTCTCTGGCCCATGATGTCCCTCATTCTGAATGGCACTGTGGACCCCCGTGCAGCCAATGACTTTCCCATTAGAGGAAACTGTCCTTAGGACTGAGTTACTATCTAATAACATTCAGAATTGCTCATGTACAAAAGAGAACGTGGACACACACAAGGAGGCAGCCTGCTCACAGCACAGGGTGCCAATCCCCATCCAGAAGAAGCCGAAGAGGAGGCTGGGTACCTCATCTCAATACGTGACCTGTAGCTGTTCTAGCCTCCGCGACTAGCCACGTCTTGCAATCTTGATCTCAGTATGTTCTTATGCGCGGGTTAATTCTACCACAATTCTCTGTGAATTCTGAGGCTTCACCTATGTGTTCACCTCTGCTGCGTGGGCGGTAGGTGGGGATGCAGTAGTGGACAGGAATTGAGAGATCCCACAACTGCTGACCCAGAGATGGAAAGCCAAGCCAGAGGCCAGGTTCAAGGGCTGTGCTCTCTGCTGGTACCAATGGAGCAGGAACTGAGGCATGACAGAAGGACATCTTATGTCCTGTTCCTGTCAGGAGCCCTTTAGATTCCTTCCAGAAATTTCTATTTCTCATTTACATGAGAAATATATTGTACAGTGAACCCAGCAACTGAAACGTTCACTGCTGAAATGAATCGTTATTTATTTTTGAAATAGGCCTTTGAGTGCATAAGAAACAGGAGAGTGGAAAACACCTCTTTGGACTCTGAAAAGGAACAAAAAGTTCAACAACAGCAAGAAAATGAGAGGAGAAAAGAGCATTGTGCTTCAAAACTGTCGCCAACCAACACATCAGCAAGGCGCATTGTGTCAGAATAGCCTTAGGGCTGTTAGGGACACAAAAGGGAATGGCCTTGACTCAGCTTCCCCACCCATTCCCCCCACAGATATCCAGGTTTAGAGGGGCACTTTATGTCACCTTACAGGTGTGTGGCCTCACTGGTAAGCAGACGGGGACAGTCTTGCTGAACAAGCTGGCTGTGGGCTTTGTTCTGCATCACAGTGTGCACTGTGCACTGAGGTGGCAGAAGCCTGCTGTGTGAGCTGAGGTCAGGAAACCCGGACAGCTCAGACAGCACAGGGAAGGCATACCCATGAGCACACAGGCTCCCTGGCTTGGGGTGAATGATGGCTGCAGCTGCCCAAGCTGACTGCTGCCCTGCTGGCTTCAGTATCTGCTGACTGCAGGATCTCTCCACCCTGCAGGGCTCTGTGATGATGGATTGTCGGGATGGATCCCCGGAATGCTATTCCCGCGGGTCCCCTTGACAGATGTCCTGGCCCACACTGCTGGGGCATCAGCAATACCCCCGTGTGGTGAGTCTGTCACCTGTGGTGAGAATTAACGTCTCCTGAGCTTTATGATATTGAAAAATACCCAGCAAATCTTATAAAATATGAAATAGGAAAGGACTTAAATATGCTCTAAGGAAAATCAGGAATCACCTTTCATTAATATTTTCAGAGAGACTGGAGACCAGGTTCATTAACCCAGCAGAAGCTGTGACTATGGACGGGTGTGAGGAAACCGCAGACCCTCAGAAGAGGAGCTGGGCTGTCTGAGACAAAGGGACTCGGGACCTGTTCCTCTCCCTCTCCACACCCCCTGTGGAAACATGCTCACCCGGCTTTCCTCGCTCTTGTTGAGTCTGTGACACTGCCATTGGAATTTGTCACTCTGGGAGTTGCATCTGATGTTACAGCCTGAAGCAGAGCTAAACCGAAATAAACAATCTGCTCTATTCTGCTTAGACTAATACGACAGTGATGTAAGGCCCGGCACTAAAGCGCTTCTCCTCCAGCACTGCAGCCAGCATCCAGCCAGCGTAGGCTAGGAAAGCTAGGGTGGTAGATGTGGGGGTGGGAAGCGTGGCAGGTATCCAGCGCCGGGGCAGCTGGGGCAGGGGGCCTGTGAAAATTTCACATTTGCCGCTGTCTGCAGCCAGCAGAATCATCCTGCCAGTGAGCTGGGGGAGTAAGCTTTTAAGCTGCATGGGCAAAAGCCTTTCTCATTGAATTCTTCCTGCGTGGGGTGACCTCCAAGTCTGGATTCTGTGCACACAGAGGCTGGCTGTGGGAGTTTTCATTATAACTCATGGAGAAGGTGGGCGGCTTGCAATACCTGTAGGTTTAAGCTGCCCACAGAGGCACTTCCAGTTGTCTTAAATGCCCCACCCACACCACTCACACACACACACACACACACACACACACACACACGAGGGGTTTGTTGGGGGAAGAAGGCAAGATGCTTGCTAGCATCCGGCATTCTTGCTGCCTTTAGCCACAGTGATGGCAGGCTCTGGACAGCCCTTCTACTTGACCTCATGATGCTGGGTTTAGACAGTCATCCTTTACATCCGAGGTTTTCGGTCTGGGCATCAAGGGCTCTCCCACTCCTCTCCCCTTCTCCACCCCTTTTCTATAACCCTCAGCCAGGTTGCAGGATCTCACAAAATATGCCTGGAGCACATGCAGGCCCATGATGCCAGTGTCATGAGCTCCCTAGCTTCTGTTTCCCCTCAGGGTCATCGGCTCAGATGAGAGGTGATTTTCCATATATAATTGGGTTAAATCATCAGCTTGAAAGGCCTGGACCAAATCTAGCTTCCCACAGCCAATCAATGCTCAGTTTGTTAGCACATGCTTAGGGGTGTATGAGTGAGAACACAGTGACCTTTGATGGAGGTAGAATGAGGTCCCCTTTAAGAAACAGATGCTTTTTTTCAGCCTTCATATTTTTCTGAGTTGTGATTTTTCTAAGTGCAAACCTGAAGGCTATGTGATTGCAAAACTCTGAGGGCTTTCTGCACTATGGAATAAACACTGTGATAAGCTCAGGTACCTGGGTTGCAAAAAACATAGATGGAAAGGAAGACTTCCCATCCACTTGCCAGACTGGAGGCTCCACTGGCCTCCGCCTCCCACACCACAACCCCATGTCTGGGAGAGCTGCTCCATCCGTAGCTTCTCATGCAGTCTCTGCTCCCAAGCTTCCTCCCATGGGCCCTGGGAGAGGAGCTAGAGGAGCTCTGGTTTATTGATGCTGTATCTATGAAGCAGGTGAGCCGTGGCTCCCCTTCCTCTCATCAAACTCCAGGCCCTTGTCCCAGTGACTCCCACTATTAACTCATTCCCATGTCCTCCTCAGCAGTGACACTAGACAAAGTGAGGACGTACACGGCAACTGACTTGTCAGTGACATCACGGGCAACTGACTTGTCAGTGACATCCTATGGAAGAAAATGTCCTGTGACCATTCTCTCGCTTTCACCAATGCCAAGTGACATGTCTCCTTCAAATGCCCTCCAGCATTCTGGACGGGCTGATGGGAGATTCCCTGGGAGCTTTTCTGTTCCTCAGAACTCACAAAATGAACAGGGAAATCAGAAAACAGGAAGAAAATGCACTGTTCTGCCCCTAGGTGGGGCTACTGCCCACATGTGCAGCAGGTTAGAGCTTTAAAAGTCACTTTCCTGGCAATGAGGCTGAGTTCAGGCAGCGATGGAGACTTTATCATGTAAAATCAAGGCTGAGCTGCTGTAAGTCTTTAGTCCTGTGGACCTCACTCACAGCCTAGCACCTAACTGCTGTAGGACTCCTTGAATTCCCCCATGTGTCCTTTAAAGACATGGTCTTATTCAAATGTAGACTGCCGAATCCATCAGGGTGAACCGCAGCCAACACCCCCAGGGTCTGCTGTGGAATGATGGGCTGTGGGCAATAAGAAGCTGATGTCAGGAGATACCTTATAAAACATGTGGTCAAGCAAAGGTGACGGCCACAGAAACACCCCAATACACTGAGTTGTGTTTCTTAGTTCAACCCAGTGAATGGCATTAACCACCATGCCAGGATAATAAAAAGTTTGTCATGGTTGAAGAGATGACTCAGTGGTTTAGAGAATTTTCTGCTTTTGCAGAGAACCTGAGTTCTGTCCCCAGCACCCATGTCAGGTGTCTACATAGAACTGTAGCTTCTGGGGGGCGGGGCAGACCTCTGGCTTCCAGGAGCACACACCCTTACATGGACACACACATACACATAATTAAAAATAAGAAAACCAGATCTTTTCAAAAGGGGAGCTGTCCAACTGTTAGTCCACATCTCTCGAGCTTTACTGCCTCACTATTCACCAAGGTGACGTCATCTAACTAAACCCAGATGCCCAACAACCGGGGAATGGGGCCAAGAGAACGTGGTCAACATATGCAATCAAAGTTCCTTCCAGCCGTAGAGAACAAGGCTGTATCATTTTCAAAAACAATGGGTACAACTGGATGGAGACCATCACATTAAGTTAATCAAACAACCTCAAAGAAAATATACTGTGTTTTCTCTCATTATTGGTTCCTAGATTTTATGTAGATTCAGAAAACTGCATAATCGATATGGCATGAAAACAGGAGCATAAGTCTCTATGGAGACACTGTGAACATGAGTGGGTTGGGGTGGGAAATACGGCAGGAAGCATAGGGAGGTACATGCTCGATATAGGATATGTACATGCTGGATACATGATATGCACATGTTCAACATATGATAAGCACATGCTCGATGTATGATATGCACATGTTCGATATGTGATATGTACATGCTTGGTACATGATACTACATGCTCAATATATGATATGTACATGCTCGACATATGATATGTACACGCTCAATATGTGATATGTATGTGCTCAATATATGATATGTTCATGCTCTGATGGGGAAGCTCAGCCAATCACATCTGGCTAGGGTGTGGCCGCCTGGAGCCCAGGTAGATAAACGGGGGTAGTTAGGAAACTTTTTTTTGCCTTTCCTCATATCTGTTTTTGTCTTTATCATACCTTTCATTGGATGTATATGCCTGTATATATCTATATAGATAATGCTTAAGTTTTCCACAATGAACA
>LOJH01021375.1:7450-19935 GCA_001685095.1 Ellobius talpinus | reverse complement strand
TGTAGTCAGACTGATGAATATCTTAAATATCACCATAGAACCATCATTCAGCAACTGATGGAAATAGAGGCAGAGACCCACATCGGAGCACTGGACTGAGCTCCCAAAGTCCAATTGAAGAGAGGAAGGAATGAGAATATGAGCAAAGATGTCAAGACCATGATGGGTTCACCCACTAAAACAGTTTACCTGAGCTAATGGGAGCTCACCAACTCCAGCCAGACTGGGAATAAACAAGCATAGAACCAAACTAGTCCTTGTGAATGTGGATGACAGTTGAGTTGCTGGGGCATACCAAGGGGCCACTAAACATTGGCACCAGGATTCATCCCTACTGCATGTACTGGCTTTTTGGGATCCTATTCTCTTTGGATGATTCCTTGCTCAGCCTAGATGTAGTAAGGAGGGCCTTGGACCTTCCACAAACAATGTGCCTTACCCTCTCTGAGGATTGGATGGGGTGGGGTGGGAGGGTTTGTGGAGGGAATGGGAGGAGGGGAGTTAGTGGAAACTTGGATTGGTATTTTTTAAAAATCTAATAAATTTTAAAAAAGACATAGGATTTGAAAAAAGCAGTCCATGACACTTATTTCAAATGCTTGAGGTCTTCCACAAGTATTTCTGGCTTTAGAGTCATATGTACTCTGTAGAAGAATTAGACTTCTGATTAAGGATGATTATTGTTTCACATATATTTTTAATTTTTTTTGAAAATGGATTCTTCTTTCATAAAATATATCCTGACCACATTGTCCCCTCCCTCCACTCCCGTCAGTCTCCCTCCACCTCTCCTAACCCCAAGATTCACAACCTCTGTTTCCCCTTTAGAAAAAATTGGGCCTCCAAGAGACAACAGAAATGTTCTCTCTTTTACATATAAAATCTACATATACAATTCTATAATATTGAACATAAATAATTATAAAATATATACTCATGAAACCATCAGCACTTGAAGATAATAAATTTTTATCACTTTCAAACATTTGAAAATACTCATACATAGTTTGAGGGGTATACACAACATGAAATCTATCCCAATAACAAATGTTTAAACATCCAACTCAAAACTGTTGCCTCTAGGCACACATAAAATCTCTAGAACTTACTTATCTTGCATAACTGAAACTTAATATATCTCAGATAACTTTTTTATTTCCTCATTATTACCCTAGCAAGCACCATTCTATTTCTGTATTTACGAATTTAGTGAGTGAAGACACTTAATTTAGGTAGAATGTCTGTTGTCCATCCCATAACTGCTATATTAGATTTATCATCAAGTGCAAAAGGTTCATCTGTGCTGTTGTATGTGGCAAAATCTCCTTCTTTATCACACTAAATACTATTCCCATTGAATTACCATTATATACCACATTTCTTTTTTATTCTACCACTGATAGACACTTGCTTCCAAATGTTGGATAGTGTGAACAATGGCGTAATGAACACAGGAGTATATAATTCTCATCAAGATTCAGACCTGTTTCTTCTGGAGATAGACCTGGCAGTGTATTAATTTTGGTTTTTGTTGTTGTTTTGAGGAACCTCCAAAAATTTTTGTTTGTCATAGTGCCTGAAACATTCTACATGGACATCAATACTACATGAGGATTTCAATTACTTGATACCCTTGTAACTGCTTGTGTTTCATTTTTGAATCTTAAACCGTAGCTGGTGTGAGGTAATATTGCATGATTTTAATTTTCATTTCCATATTGAGCTGACTTGTGTAGACCTCTTGGCCATCTACATACCTTTTGAGGGGAAATATATACTCAAGTTATTTGCCTGTGTGTGCTCTGTGTGTGTGTGTGTGCAAGAATGCACGCATGTCTATGTGTGGTTTCATACATATGGAGGATAGAGGAAAAACCTCAGGTATCTTTCTCAGAGTCTATCTACTTTGATTTCATGAGACAAGGTCTCTCATTGGCTTGGAACTCACCAATTAGCTTAGAATAACTCGTGATCCATCTCTGCTCTGTGCTGGATGTATAAGTGCCTGCAACTAAGCTTGGCTTTTTTCATTTTTACTAAGGTCCTCATGTTTGCAAGGCAAGCACTTTCCCAAACGACCGTCTTCCCCATCCCACATTGCTCATTTTAAATAGAGTGTAGGGTTTATAGAATTCTGCTATGGAATTTTACTACAGAATTTTGCTATAAGTTTTATTGAAAATTTTATTTTAATTTTAGTTTTTCCATACCAATTTATTCCATACCAGAAAATGGTTTCCAAGTACTTTTTGCCTACTCTGTAGCACATATTTTCGCCCTACTTGTATCCTTTGCTTTGCAGAACCTTCTCAGTTTCATATTTCATATTTCTACTTAGATATTTTTGTGCTTATATTTTGGGACCATATCCTAGAGACTACTCTCATGAGCAATGTAAGAAGTCTTGGCCCTCTGTTCATTTCTGGTTTTACAGTAAGTCAGTCTATCCTATTGACTGATGGAGTTTTGCATTCTTAACCATCTTTAGACTCTGGTGCTATATATGTTATTCTCTTAATTATTATTATTATATTAATTATTATTATATTAATAATGGACTTCAAACTCCAGCTTCTAGTGATTCTTAAAAAAGCTTCGAGAGCCAAGTAATGGTGGTTCATGCATTTATTCCCAGTACTCAGGAGGCAAAGACAGGTGAATCTATGTGAGTTCAAGGCCAGCATGCTCTATAGGGCTAGTTCCAAAACAGCCAGAGCTACACAGAGAAACCATATCTCAAAAAAAGAACAAAAACATTTCCTTAGGAATGGACCCTCCCAGCTTCACCTTGGTTTAAATCATCTATAATTAACAAATGCTACACAAAAGAAAAAAATGTAAAGACAAAAAACAGACTGGGAGCTCTCCAGTATCCCCTCTATTTATCTTAACTACTCCATGATTTTTCAAACATATGTCTGTAGGTTGACTGGTTTAGCGTTCTATTTCAAGGTTATCTAATAGGCTAGCTACCTGTTGTAGATTTTAAAAATAATTTCAAAAGATCTAAATGAAAACTTATTTTCTCAGCCTATCCATTTTCTTTCATGTTATAGCAACAAGTTTTAACATAGCAAGTTCTGTTAAATAAACCCCACAATTATGTCTTGAATCTCCCTCTGTCTCTTCGTGGTTACTGGCCATCTTTGGTTCAGGAATTAGCTCCAGCTTCTTCCCAGTACCTACCACCTCACATCTCCCATCCAGTACAGTTCTTCATATCTTTCCAAAAAAGGTTTTTTCAAAATGTAAATTTGATATCTCCTTTTTTGTTAAAATTCCTATGAGGCTTTCCACTGTCTACAGGAGAAAAAAATCAACTTCCTAAATAGGAACCATAAGAACTTTCAAAGTTTTTGGTACTTGCCATCTCTCATCTTCAATTCAGCCTTCAAACCCCACTCAGATGTCAACACCTTTCCTACGCTTCTTGCAACCAATTCCAGTCCAACAATCAGACAAGATTCTCTTTCTATATATCATATGACTGATATTGTTACAATTGCTAAAAATAAAATAAAATTTACTTGTATAGATTTGCTATTCTCCTAAAAACAGCTCCATGAGGAAACATCTATTTTCCAATCTGAACACATAACACTTGCTCTCAATCACCAGATGATGAATGACTCAAGTAGAGAAGAAATTAATTAAGCCAGCAATGGTTGTTTTTTCCAAACATTCCAACTAGACTTCTTAATTGTCCCAAATGAAAAAAAAACTGCCAGTCATAATCATTTGATCAATGGAGTCGGCCACATTATCATCTATTCTGATAATAGCTATAAAATAAAACCTTATTACATAGCTGCTTCTTTGAGTAATAACCTTGAAAACAAGCCATGAAATTTCCCCATTTAAAAATTTCCCCCCAAGTTCTCCAACATAGCAATAAAATTCTAGTAAAATCCATTACCATTTGTTTAGGATGGGAATGAGTTAGCAGCTTCAAATGTTAAGTCTAATGAAGAAGGAATTGATAAAGCCAAGAAGAAAATCCCTGCCACATTAAAGACTACAACATTTATCATCCTGGAATATTCCTGGCCAAATACTAGATGCATAATCTTTGACATTTAAATAGGTTCAAATTAAATAAGATGGTGGGTACATTCCACACTAAAAAAAAATCTCCTCCAACCAGACTCTGTTGGGGGCTAGCGCGATGACTCAGAGATTAAGAGCGCATATTTTTCTTACGGAGGACCCAAGTTTGGTTCCTAGCTCCTAAATCTGGCAGTTCCCAGACATCTGTAACTCTGGTTCCAGGTACATCTGTTGCCTCTGGACCTCTGAGGGTACATCCACCCGCCGATACAGATAAACACGGAGGGAGGGGGAGGACAGAAAGAAAGAGAGAATTTTAAAAGACCCTATTTTAAAAGGAAATTTCCTTATACTGAAACCTTAAAGTGTGTACGTTTATGCCTCGAAATTTATGCACAAATATTAAATGAACCATGATGAGAGAATGACAGTTCATATAAAAGGCTGAGTCAAGAAAGATAACCCACAGCTGTTCTTTTTCAATGTAAGTCAAATTCATTATTTCTGCTGTCTGTCATCATCAGTTGTTATTAGGATAGAGACCGGCATTCTGGGAAATATTCCTGAACAAACCAGAAGCCACAGCTGAGAGCTAGCTAACTTAGAATCTGACTCAAAGCAACCAGACAAACAGAAGAATTTGCCTGAACATTTAAAATGCCACAGAGCTAATGAAGACCTAACCCAAATGGCAGTCATAGCCCCAACAGACCTGATAGTCATGCAATTTTGTCGTGTACTAAAAAATTGTAAAACAATTAAAAACCTGTCAAAATTGAGTTTTTCCTATTTGGTTCAGCTTCACTTTTAAAATATTTTCACATGTCCCCTGGCTCATTTATTTATTTTACAAATAAAACTGTATAAATTTGTTGTATATAGCATGGCATTATGAAACGTGTACACATTTTCAATGGCCAAATCAACTACATAATATATG
This sequence comes from Ellobius talpinus, assembly GCA_001685095.1. NCBI lineage: Eukaryota > Metazoa > Chordata > Mammalia > Rodentia > Cricetidae > Ellobius > Ellobius talpinus. Next base: position 14,948 of record LOJH01021375.1, on the reverse strand, counting down.
CTTCAGAAGAGATTTGCTATACGAGGTGACCAAAATCAATTCTTAAAATTGCTGTGCTGTCACCATATAAATAAGCAATGAATTAAAGGTGTCCCACTATTTTGTCCTTCTACAGTCCAAGAAGATTTTATCTGTTTATATTTCCAAAATCAATGGTAACCAAGTGTTCCAGTCAAGGCACATTGAAATTAAGTTAATAGGAGGAATATTTACTCTCCAAAGCAACTTTTAAAAAACTCTGGTCAAGATGCAGAGGAACCATATAGATCAAGGTAATGATATGCAAGCAGTTATGAACACCTAGACATAAAGAGAGGGAAAGAGTAGTTTCTACAAGCCCAAAAGGAAAGTTACATGAAACTTGATACTCTCAAAAGAGAACTGATGAGGAAATGTTTTCAGCTTGCCCAAGATTGTAGATATCGACCTTGTCTCTCGCTATCTCTGTCTGCTTCCCCCTTCCCCAGAGTGTCTGTCCCCCCCACCCCACTTCCCGCTACAACTTCTCTTAAGGCATCCATAACCAGAAATAACCTGGAGAGAGGAAAATGGAGACCTTTTGATGAAGTCCTGGTAGATCAGTATCCTGGGGCAAAGAATAGGGTGAAGATAAGAAGAGAAAGATTTTGAAGCTTTAAAAACATTCCATATTTTAATGGAGGAACATTTTCTCCCATTTATCATTTACCTTCATCAGGTGAATCCTATATGAAATATTCGCTAATTGTATCAATGTACAACAATGATAGTGACCAGATAAAGAGATTGAAGATGGAGGGAGACTCACAAAGGTAATGTAATTTTCTTACAGAAAACTGAAAATGCAACAATGATTTTTAACCAAGAACAAACTAATTCAGTAACCTTATCTGCATGAGAAACAAATCTACTCAGGGTTGTCTGTGGAGCAAAGACAGAAAAAGTCCTGGCCCCAACCCAGATCCACTAACTCAGAATTTGCTTTTTCTTCTTGTTTTGTTGTTTGTTTGATTGACTTTGTCTTTCTTTGTTTTCTTGTTTTATTGGAATGTGTTCATTGTTTATGGTGATGGGTTTAATAATGTTATTTTCAGTCGAGTATCTATGACCCAATCCTTTCTTCCCGTCTCCCCGTATTCTTTCCCACTAGTCTTCTCTCCCCCAAAAAACAATCTCAATTCTACTTTCATTTCATACATATGTGATTTTATGTGTCTATGTAAAATCTATGATTCATAAATGAGAGACATCATGTGATATTTTTCTTTCAGAGCCTGAATGATTTTACTAAACAGTTTTGCTACAAATGACCTCATTTCATTCCTTATGGCAAAAATATACTCTATTGCATGTGTACAAATATCACATTTTTTTAATTCATGCATCTTTTGACAGGAAGCCAGGCTGATTTAACCAGGTATCCTGGAGCCTGCTATACACAGTAAAGGTTAAGAAGATCCTCTCTAAAGACTGTGTCAGTTACTCGGCATGATACTAGATGTTTGGCGTAACTAAAACTGGAGGGATTTAGCATAGCTCATAAAAATGCATCTAAGAAGGATATTCAAATATCATTTTACAGAAAGTGTCCTGTTTCTTAATCCAATCATAAAACCAAATAACAGTTATAATCAGGAACTGGTTATGTAATATTATTCCTTAAATATCATCATGAAAAACAGATAGTAAATATTTTCCCATAATTATAAAGTTCTTTCACTATGCAAAATTTCTAAGGCTACACAGACTCTTCCTAAGAGTTCTGCAAAGAAAGGAAAAATTCCACAGCGATTTAAAGTGGAAGGCTGCTGCTGCCGTTTTATGCTTTGCTGTCTTTCTCTTCTTAATACTATTTTCCCTTCTATTTCGACCCAAACTCTAGCATTTAATGGGAGGTTCAGTAAATACTTTTTGATTGATTGAAGCCCAACTGCTTTAAAATTGTGTGCTAAACTGTAATAATAAATCAGCATCACAAGCTAGTAGTAGATTGCCTTCCACTTAGAGAAGAACACCATCTAGTGTTTCTTAAGAAGATGCCCTCTCCTTTCCCTGTATGAAACAGTTTTGCTCCAACTAACAACTCTGCATCACCTTCATGCATCACTACACCTATAATTAAGTCTTAGCTTTGTTTCCATCTGCGTTTACAATACATTAGTTCCCACTTTGAAACAGCAAGAGAACTTTCATTTACCATGAAAACATGATTCTCGCTCAGTATCTATAGAGCCCAGCCACATTCCTTACCTCAGTTCTCACCAACTCAGTGCACATCATCCTAACTTGCAGAGGCTAGATGCCTGTACCTGGGGTCTTTCTAAAGATCCCAAAGCTTACCTTGATGCTCATACAGCAGGCCAGATTGGACACCAACCTTGTCCCCAGGACCCCCAAACCGATGACTGATGGGAGATCAGGAATAAACATCCTAGCTTCCTTGCTCCATAAGAAGCAGGTTCTATTTATAGAATTTCACATGAAATTAATAAGAAATCAGTCACAGTGGTGGCTAAAGCTGCTTTCTTTTCTTTGTCTCTTTTCCCTACCATCTCCTTCACTCTGCCAATGGGGAAGAACTAAGACATTCTTACTATATGGTATAACACTCAATTCTGTTGCTATGAAGATGGCAAGAAAGAAGTAAGTCACGACTAGTTCACCACCTGTTAAAATCCCTCAAACTTAGGCCATGATTTCATCACAAGAACACTACCTGAAACTATAGACTTTAAACTTTAATTTAATGCTGCATTGTCAACACCTAGAAGAATGTCACCAAATTACTTAAAATTGATGTTGGGTATAAATATATATTAATAAAGATTTTATATACAAATATTAATTTCTAATAGTTTCCATTATGAAAACATTTTAAGTCAAACTCAAATCTATGCTTCTGGTCTTTAGACTACTGAAAATGCATGTCACTAGTTAAGAATGCAACAGAAATTTGAGTATCTGTGAGTTAAGTAGTATTAAGACAGTTAAGTCCAAGATTTGTGCTTCACTACATTAACATTTTAGCAAATAAAATTAGTAAAAAATTAGTTATTATGGAAGTTTTAATTTATATCTAAAGCAGTGTGCTTTGTTGTTTCCATTTCCTCCTTTTCCTTACAAAATAAGATGTGGTTTACAATAGATTGTTCTTTCAAATCATGCACATATTTTGTGTGTGTTTTTTTCTATCATGACTGATCACATTGACCCATCAAAGTTTTGTAACATGGAAAGCACTTTTTAATCAAAGGTTAATATTAATAGTGAATAAGGGTAGCTTTGGACCACTATGCATTGGGAAAAAAAGTATGTATATTGTATCCCAAGAGCTCCAAAGTATTCTAGACAACAAAAGCAAGATAAAACATAGGCAGCAGAGTTCACCTGTCATAGTCCAAACAGACCTCTATCCAGATATATACCAATAACCAAAGGGTTCTAGATAGTGGTTCTATAGAATTTGGCCCATGGTATTTTTCTGGGTCAGGAAAGGGCTGGCATACATGGATATAAGTAGAGGACAGACCTACAGTCACCAGGTAGAAGGTGATTGGCAAGGACAGATTCTAGTCCCTAATGAGAATCCTTGTTAAGGAGCCCTAGAAGAATAGGACTTCCTTCTAGGAAGAATTTGAACACAAACCAGAATTAAAATAGAGCAGGCTTGTTGAAAGCTTTTATCAATTATCAATTGATATCAATTTTATCAAAAGGACAAGGGTTTATTATTTATTATCTTGATTGGGACTTTTATATTCATTAAGGTTAAAAAACTTTCGGGAAGCATTGAGTTTCAGAGATAGACTTTAAAACCCAAGACTATTGGTAGCTCTGAAATGTGAATCTTATAAACATCACCTTTCAAATTACTAAATATGCCCTGAATTGAACACAAATAAAAAGGCTCATGCTGTATCTAGATAATATGAATTGATGCATTTATTTATTCAGATTATTTGCACATGGTCTAGATGGGCCCCAAATATTCCAGGATTACATCAGCCATGATCACGATAAGAAACTAATTTCACAATGTACTCTAGGCAAAAATGCGAATGAAGTACATTCTATTTAAGACTAATAATTCTTCCTTTCTACAATACACTCCCTCATCCCAAGCAAGGAAGGTGCAGCTGGGATTTCTCTGGTTGAAATATCTTTCTCTGACTTGATCAATTTTTGTGGGAAAAAAGATGGATACACTAAAGAAACAGCAATTAAATGATGTTAACTACCTTTATAATATGGAGTTCTTTTCAAATCACACCTAATTTCCTTTTTATTCCTTGAGAATTTCATACATGAGTATGTGTTTTGATAAAATCTACCTCCATTCAATACTTCCCATGTCACCCCACAGCATGTTCACAGTAGTGTATCCCTGTAATTTCAGATGCTGGAATCTAGAGGCAGGGGCATCAGAAGTTCAAAGGTTATTCTCAGTTACATAATAAATTTGAAGCCATCCTGGGCTACATGAAGCCCTGTCTCCAAAACTTAACCCCTAAATAGTAAAAAACAGGTCAACTAAATTAATCTGGTGAATCCCTATTAAAATTATTTTAAATATTGTTTCATATTAAAAATTTATAATTCTATGTAGTATTACCTTGATTTAAACTAAATACCAAACTACATAGATATAATAAACATATGTATTTAGAACACTGAAAGTGTTAACAACTGCGGCTGCCTGTACAAAATTTACACAAGAATAAGCCATCCAAAATTTCAGCATGGATGAGTGAGGGGCTCATGAAGTCCTACCACTAGTTGAAGAGCTATTGGCAATTGATACCTACTGATCAATGTAGCCTGAAAGGCTACTCATGTTTCAATAAATATCTTCTTTATTTAAAAAATATTCTTCACACAATATAATTTGATCATGTTCTCACATCTCCCAGATCCTCTCCCCCACTCTATATACTCAACTTTACTCTCTCTCTTTCTCTCCCTCTCTCTCTCACTCATTCACTTTCTTTCTTCCTCTCTCCCTTCCTCTTTTTAAAAGAAAACCCACAAAACTAAGATTAAAGTAAAACAAATAAAACAAAAAACCTACAAAATAAAACAAAGCATGGCCTTCCTTCTGTGTTGGCCAACTAAACTTGGGCATGGAGGTCTTCCCTAGAGTGGGACTGATAGAACCAGCTGTCACTTCATTGGAGAAAACTGACTTTCCCTTTGCCAGCTGGTATCAACTGCAGAGTTTCTTCTTTAGGGACAGGACTCCATGTACACTTTCCACTTTCATTGTTAGAACCATGTCTGGTTTGAACCTGCGCAGATGTTGTGCATGCTATCCCAGGCTCTGTGAGTTCATATGTGCATCAGACCTGTTGTATCTGCAAGATACTGTTTCCTTGGAGTCATCCATCATCTCTGATCCTTAAATCATCTCCACCTCCTCTTCCACAAAGATTCCCTGAGTCTTGAAGGAAAAGATTTAACAAAGACATTCTACTTAGTACTGAGTGCTCCCAAGTCTCTCTTACTCTGTAACTTTTCCATTGTGAGTCAATGTGTTAATCTACTGGAAGAAGCTTCTCTAGTAAAGGTTGGGAAAGACACAGACCTATGGGTACAGCAATATGTCATTAGGAGTCATTTTACTGCTAGCAGAATAATAGTAGTATGTTTCTCCTAGGCTCATGAACTGTTTTCAGGTTCTTGACCACTTTAGCAGTGGCAAGTTTGGGTTCTGTCTCATGAAATGGACTTTAAATTCTATCAAAAGTGGTTGGTTAATCCCAAACCACTAAGGATGAAGATTCTAGGTGAGATCCAACACAATATTTCTGTGTTCAATGTCATAAGTAGTATCATAAGCAATAGGACCTTATCATCCCATTGTAGAGGGCGACCAATAGCCTTGGCAATAGTAAGTGATGTATGGGGGATTATATTGGATGCCTTTATCTAATGCCTCAACAAGATGTAACCCATTTCCTGGCACTGGAAATTTTACTTGGTCACACAAGTTGTCTATTTGGGGGTTTCTTCATTTAAATTTCTTTCATATATGTATATATTGTAGGAAGTTCCTACTGTAGTTGGTTCCAATATGTGTTTTCAAAAGACCTATTGTGTTATTTGTCCCTTCCCATATTCCTTCCTTTTCCATCTCTCCCATCCCTTTACCCATTTAATCCTCCTATTGTAGTTACCTCCTGTTCTATTAATCTCTTCATAACACTATGTTCTATTTTCCCTACCTTGCAAGATCTTCTCCTCTCTCCTTGTCCCTTACTAGGTACCTAATCTCTGTGGTCATTTGGATTTCAGCATATGTATTTAAAGCTCATCCAGGTCACCTCACTTAGGATGATTTATTCTCTATCTCTATCCATTTGCCTTCAAATTTCATTTTTAACAGTCCAATAATATTTCATTGTGTAAATATACCACATATTCATTATCCATGCATCAATTGATTGACATCTAAGCTGTTTCAAATTTCTGGCTTTATAAATACAAAAAAACCATGAACGAGCAAGTATCTCTGTAGTAGAATGTAGATTCCTTTAGGTATGTGCCCAAAAGTGGTGTAGCTCGATCTTGAAGTAGATAGATTTCTATCTTCCTGAGGAATCTCCACACTGATTTCCATAGTGGATGCACATTTCTGCAAGCAAAAGATAAGCGTTCCTCTTCCCCGACATCCTCACCATCATAAGCCGTCATTTGTTTTATTGGTCTTAGTCATTCTCACTGGCATAACATAAAACCTGAAAGTGGTTTAAATTTGCACTTCCTTTATGACTGTGGATGTTGAACATTTCTTCAAATGTTTGTCAGTGAAGTAGAAGAGGTGTTTACTCTTTTGAGAACTACTCTTAGTTCCGCTCCCCATTTTAACTGGGTTATTTATTATCTTGATGTTCAGGTAATTTATGTTGTTGCTGTTTATATTCTAGATATTAACCTTCTATCATGTATATAATTAGTGAAGATCTTTTCCCATTCTGCAGGCTGCCGCTGTGTCAGAATAATGGTTTCCTTTGACATATAGAAGCTTTTCAGTTTCATGAGGTCCCATTCATTGATCGTTGTTAGTGTCTGTGCTAATGGCATTTTGTTCAGAAAGTTCATTCCCTGGGCCAATGAGTTCTCACTTTCTCTTCTATTAGATACAGTGTATTTGGCATTATGCTGAGGTCATATCCACTTGGACTTAAGTTTTGTACAGGGTGATAAGTATGGATCTATTTGGATTCTTCTAAATGTAGTTACCTGATTTAACCAGGACCATCTGATGAAGATGCAGCCTTACTCTAGTGGGTATTTATGTATTTATAGTTAAAGAAAAATTAAGTATCTGTAGGTGTGTGGAATTATGGCTAAATCTTCAGTTCCATTGAATAATGTGACTGTTTTTACATCCATACCATTCTGTTTTTATTACTATAACTCTGTAATGTAACTAAATTTCTGGGTTGGTTATACCTCCAGCATTTCGTTTAGTAGTAGTAGTAGTAGTAGTAGTAGTAGTAGTAGTAGTAGTAGTAGTAGT
>LOJH01021374.1:0-20337 GCA_001685095.1 Ellobius talpinus | reverse complement strand
ATCTTGAAATTTGCAGGCAAATGGATGGAGCTATAAAACATCATTTTGAGTGAGATAATCCAGACCCAGAATGACAATTATCATATGTACTCACTCATAAGTGATTTTTAAACATAAAGCAAAGAAAACCAGCCTACAAATCACAATTGCAGAAAACCTAGACAACATTGAGGACCCTAAGAGAGACGTACATGGATCTAATCTACATGGGAAGTAGAAAAAGACAAGATCTCCTGAATAAATTGGGAGCACGAGGACCATGGGAGAGGGTTGAAGGGGAGAGGCAGGGAGGAGTGCAGAGAAAAATGTAGAGCTCAATAAAAATCAATAAAAAATAAAAAAAAGAATATGTGGAAGACGAGGGGGAAAATCAAGTGATTTATGAATATTTTAGCTTGGTGCATAGGCAATATGGAAAACAGACAATACTTTACAGCCTTCATGCATGAGGAAGGAAATGCACCCAGTTGCACATCTAAAAACAGTGAAGTTAAGAATGCTAGATATATGAGTTTCTGTCCTTAGCAGTAGGTGTTAAATTATTTCATTGGTTTTCTTAGTTAGTTGATTACCCATAGGATTCATACTCCTATACCTCACGGTAAGTTCCTCTTATTCCCAGTGGATAATCTTAAGCCCGTGAATAATTTTACTGCATCAATTGTACTCAGTAATTGAAAAATGGAAAGGGATAAAATTTGGAGGAGGATGTGGTTTGGGAGGATCTGGGAGGAGTTAGAATAAAGCAAAAGCTGCTGGGGTGGGTTGAGTAGATATGGCCCCCACAGACACTTGTATTCAAATGCTTAGCCTATAGTGAGTGGCACTATTACTAGATATGGCCTTATTGGAGTAGGTGTGGCCTTATTTCAGTAGGTTTGGCCTTGTTGGAGAAAGTATGTCCCTGTGGGAAGAGGGCTTTGAGGTCTCTCATGGTCAAGCTATACCCAATTTGGGACTCAGTTCACCTCCTGCTGTCTGTGGATCAAGATGTAGATTTCTCAGCTACTCCAGCACCATGTATGTTTGCACTGATGATATGATGTTCCACCAAGATGATAATGGACTAAACCTCTGAAACTGTAAGCCTCCCCTCTAATTAAATGTTTTCCTTTATGAGAGTTGCCATGGTCATGGTATCTCTTCACATTAATAGAAACTCCAACTAAGACAACTGCCACATGCATTTGATCAAAAAACATTGTATATATTTGCATATGTATATGTGCAGTTTGCAGACAGCTCCAGTTTGAGATGATCTTTTCGATTTTTCTGCCTAAGTTAACATTTTCCAGGAGAAGATAGCTTAATAATTACTGACCAAGTTATTGTATCTATGGATTGCATTTTCATAGCTACAATAATGTAGACATGCTTATTTGTGTTGGGAGAAATAGGTAAGTAATAAAATATGTGGGTATGTTTGTTTATCTTTGTCTATATCAATTGTATGTTGTAGGCTTGTGCTGAGAATAGAACCAAAAATAATACATCCATGGAGAAGATGAGAATGAAAGCAACAATATCCTAGAAATATAGAAAGTTCAACATAAAGGTAAAGATAACAATATTCATCCATCATTAAGAACTATCCACAGAGCAACTGCTCCTGAGGAAAGGGAATGGTGTAGCGTGGAATTAGGGTGAAGACTAAAACAGCAGCAAGTTGAGCTTTCATCTTAGACATCTTAAGTTTATCCATACTAGTGCTTCCTCGCTGGGGAACCCATGTTAAAATCTGAGCAGTACATAGCAAAGGCCACAGAATAGGCATTCATGTATAACACAGGCTTAGATGAAAGATTTGTTGGTGCTCAGGGAAGAAAGGGAAAGACCCAGTGTGCAATAAAGGAAGATTGCAGTGTAATGGAACTTCTACTCCCTCCTAATTCCAATGTTAAAATCTTTAACCTTCAATGTGATGGTAGTCAGAGGTGCGGCCTTTGGGAGGCTATTAGTTTAAGAGTGTAGATATCCCGTACGTGGGATAGCTTGTTATGTTTTGATTGAGGAATGTTTGCTCACAAATTTGGTTTTAAACATATGGATCTCATCTGGTGGTGCTATTTCTGGGAGGTTCTGGAAACTTTTCGAAGTACAGGATGGTTGGAGGAAGTAGGTCTCTAATGGTGGTTACTTAGTATATAATAGCCTGGACACGTCTGTCCTTTCTACTTTCTGCACTATCATAATGTGAACTGTCTGGAAATCTCATGTCACCATTTAATGGTAGACTGACCCTTTGAAAACATGGGCCAAAATAGATCTTTCCTTTTATAAAATTACTCTATCAGGCATTTTGTTATAGAATTGTAAAAGCAATAAAAATTATCCCAGTGAGTTCTCTGATCCTCATCCCACCATCTGAGATTGCAATGGAAAGTCAGTGGTCTACTACCAGAAGGAAATCTGTGTTCAGATTCAGCCATGCTGATACCCTAACCTCAGGCCTCCAGGGTCCTCAACACAGAACGTAAGTTTCTATCATTCATAAACCACCAACCATCTTCTATATGACATACTGTTATATGTGCTCAAAATAAAACACACAAACCTGTGGACAGATAGTATCCATTGTAATTTTGTTGTTAAATAGTCTAAGATATATTTCTCTGCTCCAATAGCCCATTCTTCCACTGAGGTTCCTTTAAGCATACCATCTGAACAATGACTTTCTGTTTCTCATTGTACATGCATTGCTACTATCATCCAGATATGTATATGAAAATCCAATCCTTTATTTGAGATTATAGATCCACCTTGGTCTGTAAGCCTTTGGATAGAGCAATATTTATGTGTTTTAGGGGTATTTGCTTGCATAGCTAGGTGTAGTGTCTGGGACATAATACATGATTATTAGTGGAGCCAAACTCTAGTCTTTATATGGATGAATAATAATCATATTTTTGTAGGTTTATCTGAAAGAGGGGTTCAGGAGCACAGTGGATACCTTTATTTTCAAGTTTTAATATTTTATTTCACAAAAAACAGACATCTTTAAAACTCAGGACATGTCAAGATTAGCTATTTTTGACAGTTTTTTCATTGTTTAGGATATTTGAACTTGGTATTGAGAACATGAGAAACTGGGACATTAGACTGGGGCACAGAAGGCTAGAATAATCTTTACTGTAGGGGAGGAAGAGATGTGTTACTTATCAAAATTTCTGTTGCCCTTAACGTGAAAGTTCTTAAAATTACAGGATCAAGTTCTCAGAAGACCTTTTGACAAAACTGAATGAAAAAGAAATAATCATATTAAAATCATAGTAGAAAAAGAGTCCCAGTCTTTGAATCTATGGGGGTGGATATTTTGGGTTGTTGGGGCAATCAGTTGTCTACCAATTGTGCTTTGATCAGTCCTGAAGAAAACACAGTTCTTTGGGGACTGGTTTTTAGGTAGCTGTTTGCTTAATCATTTGGTAGCCAGGGGAGGACTTAGCAGGTATTCACCTCTGGACTGCTGTTTTTCCCATGGGCAGATGTTTTTCTATAGGACATAGACATAGAACCATAGATTATTACATTTTGTTTGAGGGAGTTGCTCCATTCTGCAGCAACTCCATATTTCTATGCTGTATGATAGATATTTCTCATATGTGTATTTCATTCATCACACCTAATTCATTCAAAGAGTCTCTTGCCCTGGGGACTGTTCTGCTTTTTAATGAGTTCACCTTGATGACAACTGAATGTGGCAGATGCTTTGGGAAGCATACATCACACTTCATCCGGGAGGAGATTAACTTTAAAATTCTCTCACATGTGTGATACATCTATCCTGAATGCTTTAGCTGAAATGTCTAGATTCTGTTTCATTTTTCATTGTTTTCCATCTGAACTGTAATCTTCTAACTTATCATGAATCTCATTGCTGGGCTGGGAGTGAAGAATACTTTAGGTTAAACTCAGCAGAAACTACATATTTGACCTTGTTGAAAAGTAAATTTCTCTCAACTCACAGTTGTATCACTAAGATGACTTACTGGTAGTGTGAGAGTAGAGCTGAGTCGGAAGATCACTCCATGGTTTCAGATTAATACTGTAGGTATTGTCTGGGTTTATGACTTATACACATGGATGGCTCCTCAGTCCTGTTTTTGAAATGTAGATGGACATCCTCATTCCAATATTCTGAGGTATTTCTAGGCCAACATACAAATATGTACCCGGCATCTTAGCAATATTTCTATGCTCTCTATGACTGGGAATAGAACCACTGCTCTTTCCTTTGCTCATAAAGAGTCTTTCTATTTGTAGCCTTATAATTGCACTATCTATTGCATATAAAGTCCTGGTGTGTGTACCTTAAACACCTCATCCATGGCTGTGTTAAATCAATTGTGATTAACTTGAAACTTAACTGTTGTTTAATGAACAATATTTTTATAATCGTTGTTAATGTATTTCCCTTTGAATAGCTACAAGATTTTACTCTCCAGACAAGATCATGGGATTAAAGTAAGACGTGGGAACATAAAAGAATAGAAGAGAGGAAAAAGGAGGTATGTCATCATGAGGCCTTATGACTTGGGAGTAAGATAGACAAAAGCTAAGTGGAAAGGTGCTGATGTCTAGTGCTGCTTCTCACTCATCTTCCTTCAGAAGAGATTATTCTTTACTTATTTCCACATGGTCTGTGAAAATTTCATCTCTGCATTTGGCACAGCATCAAGTATCCCCTACACTGCATGTGTGGTACATTCCTCTGATTCATGCCTGAAGAAAGCATCCTGAAGCCTTCAAACTGTGTCTAGAGAAGCACAAGAATTTTGAGAGATTTGATGTACAAACAGTGACCTGGTTCCTAATGAGGAGGTCACAGGAGCAGAAAATTTGGGAATTTAAGGCCAAAAGCTGTAGTCCAGAGATTCATGGTCAAATATTAGCAAAAACCCTAAGAAGGGATTTTGTGTGTTTGTTGATTACTATCTAATCATAGATATAGAACACTCACCATGCTTGCCTCACACATATTCAATAAATATGTGTTGGATGTATTATGAAGGAAGATACCTGAAATGAGTGCCATCACCTACATTTAGTGATATTATCACAGAAAGAGTGATGGACTTGGACTTATTTTGAAGACAAGAATTGTTTCAGGCACAACCTCAAGAATTTAAGTCCATGTCAGGATGGTTCCTCAGTCTGACAATAAAACTTAGAGAAAAGGAAGCCAGTAGACAACTCCTGTGTAAAATAGCTATAAAAATTAATGTAAATTATCCTCAACTAGTTTCCTTTAGTTACTCATCAATTGAGTGCAGTCTTGAGAGAACAGGAAAGTACCTTTAAGAATGATTTGCATTGTGAGGCTAACTTTGACTCACTATAGCATCTTCTTAGCTTCTGTCCTCTTTCTTGTTTCTAGTTCCTTCCTTCATAAAGTATCTGGTCTAGAGGAGTGTCACTGGAAGTATCTGCTTTAGTTACAGACCAATGTAGAGGGAAGGGGCCGCTTGTTCTTCCTGGCAGCCCAACTAGCTTACACACCGAAATAACCACACAGAAACTGTATCAATTAAATCACTGCTAGGCCCATTAGCCCTAGCTTTTTATTGGCTGACTATTGCATCTTAATTTAACCCATCTCCATTAATCTGTGCTCGTGGCCTACCAGCAAAGTTTCAACATGTTTGACTCTGGCAACTCAAACACTTCTCCCTGACTCTGACTCTCTCTTTCCCAGCAATCAGTTCATTTAGTTTTCCCTGCCTACCGAAGTTTTGTCCTATCAACAGACCACCGCAGTTTCTTTATTCATTAATGGTAATCACAGCACACAGAGGGGCACCCACATCAGACACACCATTTGGATCAACTGATTTGTAAGTATACGAGCCAGTGATTTCCTCATTCCTTTAGAATCACATGCACCATGATACTATTTGTATTTTATCCTAAACATTCAGTATCCTGTTACTCATTTGTTCACCACATCTCTATTTTTTTCTATCCATTTGGGCAAATATGTACACACTTAAAAAATTTCAACTATGGCTGGGCAGTGCTGGCACAAGACTTTATTCCCAGCACTAGGGAGGCAAAGGCATGCAGGCAGGTCTCCGAGTCTGATACAAGCCTGGTCTAGAGAGGGAGTTACAGGGCAATCAAGACTTCACAGAGAAACCGTGTCTCATGAGGCTTCCTGCTCTATAGATCTTTCCCAAAACCTGCAGTTTGTTTTGGTCACTTATTTCATAGAAATTGCATGTACTTGTACCCTGAAAGTTTTAATAATTCATTTTCTCTTCATGTGACAATAGTTAACATTTAAACCAATTATTTAGTGTTACTGATTATAATCCAGAAGTTTTTGCATCCTAGTATGGCATTTGCCAATAATATGATGAAACAAGTTTGCTTATTGGGTGTTCTTTATAGATTCCTTCTTTCAGCCCTAATGAGCAGAAAATGAAAGAATAAGTGATCTTTAATGTTAGAAGGAAAATTGGATTGAATTTCAAAAGAAAATTCTTAAGAAATCATGACTTATTTGGTATTCATGGAGCTTCTTAATGTTTTCTAGACTTGAGATAACTAAAATTAAGTTTCAACATAAAGAGGTGAGACAGTGTGGAATATGAAGAAATTTGAATCCAGTTCTAACTTCAGCCACTGGCTTGTTAGCAACTTTGGGAAAGTTGATGGACACAGTTGGCTTCAATTTTCTCTTTCATTTAAGGGAAATAATACCTATCTTTTCCTGGCAGATAAACAAAATTTGTGCTTATGCAGTTTGATGTCTTTTGAAGATTGGAAGTCCATGTTGTTTCTTAGGGGATTGTCTTTTAGCATGCCCCTTGCCCTCATTTTATGTCATGTTCAAATCAGGAACAGGAAAACAAATCCTAGGATAGGAACTGGAGTACTTACAGAGAGAATAACATAAGAAACACTCTTTTTATAACTCTTGCTCCGATCATTGCTAGGACAGGCCCTCAGTTTAGCATGGAACTTGAATCTATGAAGTAGTTGTTAGCTAAATGTCAAGTGGAAGTTATTTAATTAAAATGCTGGCTCAGTCTAGTCAAGCAAAGACAAGTTCAGACTTCTATTGCTTTTGCAGAGGAAAGCTATTAGTGTTTTTTTGTGTTTGTACAAATTTACTTGACTGGAAGCGTTTCTGTATTCTTTATCCAGCCATGTTGCATTAGAGTAATTGACAGGGATGTTTTGTGTTGATGAAAAATGGCCCATTTCAATTCTTTATATTTACTAAGACAATTACATAGTGCAATTGTATATATAATTCTAATTTTATTTTAAGATGGAATAACATTTTAAACCATGCACAGTATTTTGTCTTGAAACATGGCTTGGTAAAACACAGAATGTTCTGCTGTCAGAAAAGCTGTCTCTAAAACAGAAAGCCAAGTACTTGCCTAGGAATTATGCTTAGTAAATAACTGAAGAAAATATTTAAAATTTCTGATGCACCACTTGTTTATTTATATGAGTAAAATTTAAGTATTTCAATTTTGTATTGTTGCAATAGGAAAATAATTAGATATATAAAATAAATCACTTTTTAGAGAGAAATGCACAACTGATTAAATAAAGGGTACAGTAAAGCACAAATGTATTGCGGTTCTATTTTGGGAGAGACCTATTGGGCTCAAATTGTGCTTTTCATAATTGTTAACAGAATGGTCTTAGGCTGGTTATTTATAACATCAGCCTTCTGCTGTCCTATTTATAAAAGAAGGGAAAATATTTCCCCCACAGAGTGACATTTGTAAAATGCACATCACGAACACTGAACTGTTTAAAAAAATTTTTTTCTTTTTAACCAGTCCTTCAAATCCAGCCTAACCAAAACCCTTCTACCCCAGGAAACCTTTTTTGACCTCACTTTGACTTGTTAGGAACTGGTGGAGGAGACACCTGTCCTTGAAATGTTATAAATAATGAGACAGCACTCCCCCATTCCTGCAGCTGTTTTCACATACTCTTGACAAAGGAGGGGAGCCAAGCCATACATGCTCTAAAAGTCGCATTCTGATAGACGTTTTAAAGCATGTGTCTGTAAAAACAAGCAAAGCTTATCTCATTTTATTCATTTTTTGATTTTTGTTCATCATCAAAAAACAAAATTTAGGGTGAGTAAAATCTGACAAAGTGGTGGACACATTAAGAAGAAAGACATGCATTGATAATCTATCACATTGTTACTCTCTGCCCTTCTGACAAGTACAGTGTTGACATCACCAGCACAGTGGCAGTAAATATCACAAAAATTGCCACCTCTTTGTCTTTCAGCACATGAACTGACGAGTATATTTTTTTAATTGAGTTGAGTTACTTCTATTTCTACATTTCATCTTTTTGCTCCCTTATAGCATATACTTTTGCATACAGCATGCTTATGCATACCTTTGTGTGCATGCCACCTAAAACATGTAGACACATGCATGCACATACACCACTGCTCATGTAATTTATAGTCTCTCACATATTTCTAGAGATTTAGACTTGGTAGGGATTGTCGTCAGATGATTTTTTCCTAAATGCCGTTTTCAAAGTTTTCTCTAAAACAACGTCTTGTTTAGATATGAACTGTTCTTTATTCCTAGGCACTCTGAGAAATTATTATGGGATGATTCAACAGTAATTTCTTTTCAGAAATCTGTCTACTTGTTTGAAGAATTGCAACACACTTGACACAAGGTACCCATGGAAAGGTAAAGGGTAGTTCTGCAAATATCTAGAGCCACAGGGACGCTTAGAGGTGCTCTATTTAAGTAGATTTAGTAGTTCCATTCAGAGGAAGTAGATACATGGGAAGAAGACGCTGGAGGTATGCAAGAATGTAGTCAATGCAAAGTATGTAGAAGCAACATTTCAATCTGATATTGGTGGCAATAATTATATGTATGTATGTGTATATATACACATATCCATATATATGTGTATATATGTGTATACACACACACATATATATATATATATGTAATCATTTGCCTAAAATTTTGCTAGCAGTAGAAATTAACAGTATTTTCCAAAGTGGAAAAGTCTTCAAAAGAAGACAACTATCAGGTATGTACATTAAACTGATTCCTGCCCCAAGTGTCATAAATCATATTCCCTAGTAGGAAGACTGACATATTATCTTCGAAAACCAGTGACAATCAGTGCTTGCATTCAGTAGCTGCCCACTCACAGTTACTGAAACTAGAATGAGTGTAACTCTGTACCTGGTTTAACAAGGAATTAATTTAGAAACTCTCACTGAAGCCCTTAAGGTATTTACAACTTATTGTACATTTAAACATCTGTAGTTTAAGATAAACTATATAGTTTTGAGGAAGGGACAGAGATTGTCACTGGACCATGAGAACAGAAAGTTTTTTCATCTAAGACAGTCTTAAGAAAAAGGAGACCTTGACCTAACACACTCAAGTGGAGATAGTTAATTCATAGTACACACTGCATTAACATATAGAAATAAGACAAATAATGAGGATTAAAGAATTAATTTGTTGAAGGATTTTATATGGGGTGAAAGGAGCAAGAGATGAAGCTAGAGGAGTATCATGGGAATTGATCTTGAAATATTGGTCCCATGAATCAAAAATTGGGGAAGAATGTAAGTCAATTAAACTATTTTCTAACTTGTTCCCCTGCCCTCCCTTTTATTTATTTTTTTAAATCTTATTTTACATACTCCCACTTGCTCGGGTAAGCTGTTTCTGTGGGTTTCCCCATCATGGTCTTGGCCCCTTTTCTCATAATATTGCTCCTCCCTGTCTATGACTGTATTCTAGGAGTTAGGCCCAGTGCTTAATTGTGGATCTCCGCATTTGCTTCCATCCGTTACTGGATGTAGGGTCTATGATGACAATTAAGTAGTCATCAATCTGATTATAGGGAAAGGTTGGTTAAGGTACCCACTCCACTATTGCTTAGACTCTTAGCTGGAGTATTCCTTGTGGATTCCTGGGAATATCTCTAGTGCCTGTTTTCCTGCTAACCCCATAATGGCTCCTTCTTTCAAGGTATTTCTTTCCTTGCTTTTCCTCTCTGTCTTTCCCCCCAACTCTATTGGCAATCCCTCATATTCTCCTTCCCACTCTCCTTCTTCCCTCCCTACTCCCCTACCCTCTTCCCCTTCCACCCACGCTGCCAATTTACTAAAGAAATCTTGTCTACTTCACCTTCCCAGGAGGATCCATGTATGTCTCTCTTAAGGTTCTCCTTTCTTCACGGTCTTCTCTGGGGTGGTGGACTGTAGGTTGATTATCCATTTCTTCATGTCTATTATCCACTTATGAGTGAGTACATATCCTGTTTGTCTTTCTGTGTTTGGGTTACCTCACTCAGGATGGTTTTGTCTAGTTCCATCCATTTGCCTGTGTCATTGTTTTTTTACTGCTGGAAAGTACTGCATTGTATAAATGTACCACATTTTCTTTACTCATTCTTCAGTTGAGCAGTTGTTTCAGGTTTTGGCTATGACAAACAATGGTGCTATGAACATAGTTGAGCAAATGTTCGCATGGTATGAGTGTGCATCCTTTGGGTTTATGCCCAAGAGTGGTATTTCTGGGTCTTGAGGTAGATTGATTCCCAATTTTCTGAGAAACTGCTTTTGCCTGAGTTAAGTAAACACTTTCAGACTGAAGGGGAAAAACAAGGAGTTAGAATTAGATTAAGATAGTGGAGATGTGTGTGTTTGTGTGTGTGTGTGGGTTTGTGTGTACATACAAACATTGTGGGAAATGACAAGAGCATGATTTTCTGGAATATGTGTGTTTATATGTACACACAAACATTGTGCAAGTATGTGTACACATGAATATTGTAGTGACATGAGCGTGATTTTCCAAAATATGTGTGTATATGTATATACAAACATTGTGCATATATAGGTACACAAAAGCATTGTGGTAAGTGATGAGAGCATGATTTCCAGAATGCATGTGTGCTTGTATATGTACACACAACATTGTTCATGTATATGTACACAAACATTGTGTGCATATATACACACAAACATTTGGCAAGTGACGACAGTGTGATTCTCCAGAATGAGATTGAGTTGCTTATGATGGAAAGCAGATTGAAAGATGATATGAACCAGTGACTAGAGGGTGTAAGTAGTAGATGCAGAGAACTTAATCAAGCATTTTGCAAAAGTGCCCATGCTCTTCTGCCAGCATCTGCCATGGTATCTGCCTCACTGTAAGCACTAAATCAATGTTTGTAAAATGAATGAAAAAAATATACATCAACTTGATAAGCCACACATTTTTTCTTTCTGTGGAATTAGCTAAAACTACACTTTCTACATATGTAGATACAGCCATCTGTTTTACTAAGGGAAAAAAATTATGCATGTCTGACATGCACATCTAAATTTTTCAGCATTTATAGAAATCATACATTCGATATACTAAGGACATATGAGTTGAATTTCCTGAGTTCTATTATTTGCTCTGCTTTAGGTAAGTTACTAAATCTGTATACCTGTTTCTTTTATTGTCTTTTCACTGAAGTAGTCACTAAAATCAATGTAGTGATGGTTATACATACACACACAAAATGTTTGCAATAGGCCTCTACATGTGGCATGCAGAATATAAATGTCTTGCCTTTCTATTATTAATAGCTAATATTACTCAGGAATCTATTTTGAAGAGTTCCATGGTCCCTTTAAAATCTTCATTCCTCTTTAGTTAGATATCATGATGCATGTTTTCAATTTCAGCACTTGAGAAGCTGAGGTAGGAGCTTGAAGCCAGCCAGGTCTCTAGAGTGAGACCCTGTATAAAAAAACAAAAAACAAAAAACAAACATAGCATTCAATTTTAACATGCACAAATTGTGTTTCTATATAATATCACTATTTTTATATCTCTCTTTCACTGCTTCCACATTGTCAGGAAACTTAGTATCTGATAAATTAGTTGATCTTCCTTTTAGTGGTAGGAGTTGGGAATTCAATCATTGGTGAGCAGTCATTGATTTCCAAATGACTATTGGTTTGCAAATCATATTTAAAGACATCTCATTTAATTGCTCTTAACAATGACCAATAAACAGAAATCAGAAAAGTGAAATAAATACCTTACCCAGCATCTTCAGTGGTGGTTCAGCAGTTAAGAGCACTTGCTGCTCTTCCAGAGGACCCAAATTTGATTCCCAGCAACCAGATCAGGTGACTTAAAATTACATGTAACTTCAGTTCCAAGGAATCAGCCAGCCTCTTTTGTCATCTGCAAGCAGCAATACACAAGTGGGATGAACACAAACACACACACACACACACACACACACACACACACACTAAAACAAAGCCCCCAAACAGCCTTAATTGAAGTTAGACACATTGGAAGTCATAAAGGCAGGCTCTATATCTTCCAAGCTCATGTGCTCAGTCAGCAGACTAGGCATATCCTGATGTCAAATGAGAGGAGTACTGGGTAAAGTTTGTAAAGCAGCTATAGATTTGTAGGATAGAGGACTTTCCCAGACTCCTGGAGAATCTAGTTCAGGACTTCTGCTGTATACTGCTGCCTTTCTAGAGTTTCATATGTCATCACACATGAAACCGGCATTCTCCTCTCTACTTTGGCTCTAATGGCCCTCCTTGCCTAACAAGCACAGCCATAACCCTCCCCCGAAGCTATGGAGAACTGTTTTTCATCAGAGCACTGTAGGCAGCCATGGTTGCCAACTTCCCATCAAAGCCTCATAAACCTTTTTATGAGACTTATAAAAACACTGTGGGCTCCTGTTAGGGGAGAAGAGGATAGCCATTAGACCCAGTACATGTTCGTTTCAATTGCTTCGTTCCCATACATCACAATTTCTGGAAAGCCAAAGTAATCCGTGGTCAAATAATAATTCATCTTTCTGTTTCTTTACTCAGCTTTCCAATCTTGGTAATACACAGTAATGCTTGATTACTCTGAGATCAATTTGGGGTGACACAGTCTTTAGCAGAGGATACATACTTGATGTTCTTAAAGAATAAATAAAAATTCTTTAAAAATTGTTGGAAACCATGTCTTCAGAGATGAAAGAATTTGGCAGCAGAGTAGGTTCTGATTTTTCCATCATAGGTGTTGAGAGGAGACCCTTTCTGATATGTTTCATGCTTCTTTAGTTTAGCCAGGCTCATGGGCATCTATATTCCTGATGTGGATTATTATGGTTGCCAAAAGGAAAGATAATAGCTTTGTGAACTAGGCTCATCGCTCTCCCTGACTTCCAAGGTTCTATCATCTAAATGCTTCATATACTGATTCATTTTCTCTGCTTTGATCGAAGAGCCAACTAATTTAAACTAAATATACTTGGAAAGTGTTATGGCTTGATTGTGAAATGTCCTTCCAAAAGGATCGTGTGTTGAACGCTTGGTTCCTATCTGGTGTTGCTGCTGAGAGATGATTGTATCATGCAATCGATGACTCCATTAAGGGATTAATTGATTGGTGAGTTCATACTGATTAGAAGAGCTGAGTATTATTGATACAAATTTGAGTATTATGGTTATATCTTTGAGGGAGAGAATCCACATTCTTTCCCTCTCTGTTACTCTCTCTCCTTTTCCTGCCTCTATCCCTCCTTTCTAACCTATTTCAACCCCTCTTGCCTGTCATAAACTGTTTTTTTTCTTCCTAACATGTGTTTTTCACCATGATGGATTTTTTTTCCCTCTCAGAAATATCAGAGGCCAGGTAATTATGAACTGAAGCTATGAACCAACATATATCATTCCTGTTTTAAGGTTTTTCTCAGTATTTTGTCATAGCAACAAAAATTGATGACTACACTGGCTAGGGTTTGTACTTCTGACGTTGTCGGTGTCTCAAACACTGCTGATTACACTAAGCTTTCTTTGTTCTCAAATTTGCATGATATGATTGTAATTTTACTGTAGCAGATTTTGATTCTATCACAACCACCTAGATGTAGCTAGATCCTTGTTAAGGGGTGGTTAATCCTTGTTTAGATCCTTGTCAATGGGTGGTCTTGGTGGTCTTCTAGTTGGAAGCATCTTCTGAGAAACCATCACTTCCTATAATGTAGTCTATTACAAATCTTCATTAAAAGCATGAAAATAAGAACGAACAGTAGGATAATTTGCTCCCTACCATGATGTGTTTCCACCAGTGCTTCAGTGATGGTGTTGGCAGGATAGCAGCCAACCATCAGTTGCTGCCTCACAGTCTCCTTCCACTTCTTATCTGCCTAGGCTGGTTATCTTATACCCAACTCGGAAATCTCTTATTCATTTTCCTCTGTTCCAAACCTTGTCCTCTTACTACTTAATCTTTCAGACTATGTTCTTAATGTAACATATGTGAGTTCCTGGCAGGTTTCTCCATGGACCTCTTCTCCTTACCACAGTCAGAGAATTGCTCCTGCTGAACTGTGAGCCAGAAATCATCTATCCTCCCTTGAAGTGCTTCTTGGCAGGGATTTGTTCACAGCAATCAAAAAAGGAACCAAGACAGTGATGAAGATAGAAAGTGAATGAGCAGAGAGGTGATTCTGAAGTTTTTTGTCAAAGCAAGACATTTTGGGGTAGAAAAATGCACAGACCATATGTCCAGCCCAATGGGGTCTCTTGCACTAAACCATTATGACAAGGTATGGAAAATTACCAGCATGATGGAAGGCTTTACTCTCCTTCTGAGTAAGAATTAACTCATAAAGCTTTCAAATTACAAATGTATTCTTACTGCTGAGCCTGCATATTAGTTTTATGAATTCTTGGATGTCTTTTGTCAACTCCATGTTTATGAGACTTACTGATACTGTCAATATATTTATCCCTTCTCATGGTAGTAATGTTCCTTTGATTAATATAAATTTAATTTGTGCACCATGATAGTTTGCAGGTGAGAACTCTTAATAGTGTATCAAAGAATCATATAATTGTTATTGTGTAAGTACTCTGTTCTCATGATTTTTAAATGTCAAAATATTATATCTATACATTTGTTGGATATCTCTAAAAGAAGCTTTCTTTCTTTAAAATATTTTTTATTCCCCATAACAGACTAATCCAATGAAAGCAATCATCAATGAGAAATTTAAGAATCCTTTTTCATAGACTCATTGGATCAACTCACTCTTAGCTCTTAGGAGAACTTCTGAGGTTATTCCCAGAATTAAGATGTATTTTTTTATTTCTCTAACATTATCAATAAATGGGTGATATTTTAGTTTAATAACTTCCAAGTAAAATGAATGCATGTCTTGAAGAAACTAGTTTGAGATTTACAATGTTCTAATTCTTAAAAGTTATTCTTTATTATGCTTAAACACAGTTACTACAACTTTACCCCTTAAGGTACTAGTTATTTTCTCAAATAACATTTATTCTAGTTTAATTCTTCTTCTGCTGAGGATATTGGGTGTGTTGAAAAATACTTATGATGCCTCTGAAAAAAATTAGTTTTTCTCTCATTTCTGGTGTTGGCAATTGCTTCTTTATTTTTCAGTATTATATGGACAGGGCTTTGAAACCCTCTAACCTGTTGCCATGCTTTTTGAATGTTGGTGCTCATTAGATACTTTTTTTTTTAAAAAAAAAAAAGGAAAACAGACTGCAAATAATCAACATTTATTTCTTATGATATGTGAAAATTACATATCTTGAACATTTTTATTACATTTTTCCTAAGTAAAATAGTATACAATACAACTCAACTATTCTTTCTCCTATCAAACATAATTTTTCTCCACTAATGCTGCTTATTTATCTTAGTATTTTTGAGAAGTGGAGGGGCTTGCTATATGGACCAGGTAGGCCTCAAAAATCACAAAGATCCACCTGCCTCTGCCTCCTGAGTGCTGGAGTCAAAATCATGCACCACATAGCTCAGATAGTTAGTAATTTTTATTAACACATTTGTTATTGTGTGTTATGCCAGATGTAGTGAACTGAATTTTTTTCTTTTCATTAAACACTTTAAATATTTATTGACCAAATGGCATAGGAATACTTCAGCTCCTACTGTCAAGGAACATGAGATTAATGATCAAGATGTCTCTGTAAACTCCAAGTATGTTAAAAATATGATAATAGTGGCAAAGTGAATGATCACAGTTATGCTTATGAAAAGGTAAGAGACTAGTCTGATTATTTAGGGTAAACACAAAAGCTCATAATGGCCACTTGTAGCCAATCTAATAAGAGTGAATTTTTATCTTTAATTTATCAATTTAGGTGGACATTTTATCACTGAATGGTTTTTGTAGCTAATATATAGTTAATTTTGAATGGTCACAGAGATTTTGAAAACTTAAATTTTTCCTAGCTTTTTCATATATGTAAACTTCAGACTTCAAATATATAGTTAATTTTACTAGTGTTGGTGGATTTACTATCTTTGAAAATGAAGTGCAACACAATTTTATTTCAAATTGATAATGCTTTCTAAACTTGGTTTTCAGTACTCTTTTTCATATAAGTGAATCTTCTAGAAGTGACATCAGACCTCCACAGCTATTCCATGCTAAGGAATCCCACTCTAAATATAACTGTGTCCTTGTATTACCATTGGGCATGGAGCTTTCTCTTGTGTTCTACATCGATTTTGAGTATGCCAAGTTTGTCATCAAAGCTTCAGAGCTCAGGAGAGAGAACAGAGTCTGAAGTTATTTTTGTAGGAACTGAACTTTTTATTAATATTGGAAACTGGCCATAGCAAGGCAAGGTATGATGGAAAGTAGAGCCATGTCTCTTTCAGTTTGAAGTGACATTAACTTTCCTGTTAAGTGTTTCACTTCAAAGATTTAAATATGTAGAGTGTTGGGCTGCCTGAGAAAACAGAGCTGGGGAGAGGAAGAATAATTGAATGATCTTTTTCCTCCAAAACTATGCCTAGCTGTTGGCCTGAGCAGATCCGTTTATCCACTGTTCTCTGGCACCCTTCAAACCTAGCTCTTTAACATCAGTCAATTTGTCCAGGTGATAAGCTCAGACTTGACCACATGCCTGCCTTTTCACACTTTGTTTGGTTGGCTGGGGTCCTCTCCTTCAGCTCAGGAGGCTGCCACTGGAGAGAAGGAGAAAGTGTGCCTTCCAGAATTTTGCATTGGGAATTACCTTCTGCTTTCAAAGCATTTCAACTGATCTCCATGTCAGGTTGTCAGTGCATGAAACAAGAGAACCTTGCATTACCAACTTGCTCTTTGATAAAGGCCTGCTTGTTCTGCACTTTTCTCTATGGACCCTATTGCTTTGTGCAGTGTGTTGAACTGTGTGTACCTATAAAGAGAGTGAAACCTAATTTTCTTACCTCTAAAGTCATAGTCCTTTAGTTCTGAATATCTCATGATTGGAAGGAAAGCTTTTAAAGATGCTCTTACTGAGTATAAACTCACAGCAGAGAAGGGTTAGGCCCTAAATCTTCTGCGACTATTTCTTTATGGAATAAGGAAATTTACGCACGCAGCAGGGACTTCATGCAGACTTCAGAGGGAACATGTTCTGCCAGCATCTTGATCTTTAATTTCCAGCCTTCACAACTGTGACATGATAAACTTTTTTTGTTTAAGTTACTTGGTTTATGGTACTTGATTACAGCAGTCTTAAATTGAATCACCCAGTTTCCTCACATAAATCATGTTTTTAATGTTTCCTAAAGAAGAATTGACATACTGTACCTTAGAACAGACAGGACTTCCTGTCTAGATCGCTCTGCATTGAGCTCTTCTGTTATAAATGCTTCATTTCATCAAATCCTAGACTGGTACCCAGACTCAGTACCAACCAGCTTAGTGGCATGCTGGCTATTCGTCCTACAGGCCATCAATAAGCCACAATAGTTCATGCCAAAATCAATGGATGATCTTAAAAAGACTTTTGGCACAGCGTTGAAATTGTGTCCAGCCACTAGACTATTGCTGTAAGTGATTTTGGTAGTCAGGTCCCCTTATATTACCTTCAAGTCTGGAACTACATCTTGTAATATCAGAGGTGACTTTGGAACCATCAAGGTAATTTAAGATGAGGTTAACCAAACCTCTGTTTGGAGAGAGTCAGATTACAGGCTTACAATCTTTCAAGCTCTCTTAAGTTGTATATTTAGTAAACATGCTTGAATATTTGTCGTATTTGCTGTAGAAGACACAAAACTAAATTTTGAACATCAAGCTCTTCTAAATACTGTATTTAATAAATATTTATTGAAGATAAGTTAAGAACAATGTTTTCTTCCTCTCCTTTTTCTCCAGAATGTACAATAATAGGGAAGATTTTTCAGTTTTCAAGGACTTTGCATGAATCCTTGAAATAAGATCTGATTTCAATATACTTTCATGTTATTGAATTTGGTGGGTTATGAATATAGGACACACACACACAAAGATGAAGGGAAATTGTGGAAAGTATATGTGTGGGGGGATGTGGGCTTGAGAGTAAACACTGAAGAAAGAAGAAGAGCAGGTCGTCTTTTGAACTTTTCTGAAAGTAATAGACCCAGCTTCTGAATCAACTCTGAATTAAACATCTCTTCAAGGTCTTAGCTCCTTAAAATGTCTTAATTGAAAATGCATTCTTACATGGGTGCAGAAAGGAAAATATTAAATCTATAACATTCTGCATCCTACCCTTGAAAATTTATGCCCTTGCATATAAGATACATTATTTAATTTTTAATAATCTTTCCCCAATTTTAACTGTCATATCATCACCTAAAAAAAGTTCAAGAATCCAATTCCTATGTAATTAAAATATAGATGTGATGAAATGCATGGATCACCTGGAGGCAGATTTTCCTGGGAGCCTTTTAAGTTAAAATGAGTTAGCTTTGTCCAAATAACACTTTGGATACACTTCTGAAATTTGTCTATCCACAAAACTCAGATTTGGCTCTTAAGTTCTGTCTGATAAAGTTCATGGGCCTAGAAACATGTCAACAGAGAGCTTTGTGATATCCCTGGAAAAGAAGATGGTCTCTTTCAATTTTAATGCTTTCTTGTTTCCAGTTGCAATTTCATCAGAATTGATTTGATTACTGCTAGTCATACTGGCATTCTGGTCCTGATCTTTAAAGTTTAAGTAATTTATAAAAAATTTCATAGTATCTCTACATTTTCCTCTTTGGACTCTTCCCAGGATTGCCCTTAATGAACTATTCATGGCCACAATCTTGTATCTTTGTAGTATAGTACTCCAAAACCTTCTAGCCTCTACTTATGGAGTTTTCAGTTTGCTCGTACTGAGTTAATTTTTGGTCTTCTCCCAACCAAAGAAACTTTCCAAATCTCTGTTTTGCAAATTGAAATACTTACTTTCTTTTTAGTAAGTTGACAGCTATAAATTCAGACTGATCTAATTCTGTGTTTGTTACATCATTATACCACAAAATGAGTGTCTGTTTCCACACATGCTCTTGAGACTTCTCTCCATATACATTGGAAAAGGGAGACAATTCTGAAGTTTAATACATCTCTTCATTGTGATACTTAGTATCTCACCTTAAGAGGATTGCTGGAGATTTTCTCTTAGTTCTAAATCTGTAAGTAATAAGGGATGGTAGGAATAAGTACAGCAGAGAATCAGTGTTTTCATTTCTTTTAGCTCTGTAGGTGAGATCATTAGAGTGCCTTTAATCAACACAAGATTAAAGTGCTCAGATTAGCTAGCATAAACCAATATCATTGTGGGTAAGGATCCCATAGTGTTAATGCTACTCTTTTACTACTGGATTGGAGCAAGGAATTTTGTTTGTGTGGGAAGTTTATTCAATGGCAAATAAACTATAGAATTTAGGGGTGCATTACCTCTGTCTTCAAAAGGTATTTTTATATATCCTATTTGCAAATTATATAATAATCTTCTTTCTTAGTGTCCTTAATGTCAACAGTTAAACTCCTTGTGAGGCTATTTTGTTGTTGTCATTTGTTGTAAATCAGTTATTTATAGAGTGAAATCCTACATCTTATTTACAGTATTTTCATCTCTATAGATATAGGAACTCTTATATCTTATATATTCAAAGGAAACTCTTTTATTCTACATCTATAGAGATGAAAATACTTTATGCAAGATATAGAAATTCATTCAGTCGTAAGTGGATATTAGATGTAAAGAAAAGGATAATCAAACTACAATACACAGCTCCAGAGAAGCTAGGTAACAAGGAAAACCCTAAGTGGGACACATGGATCTACCCAGGGAAGGGGATTTGGATGAGTTCTCCTGGGTAAACTGGGGGTAAGGGGGTGGTGGTAAAGGGTAGGGGATGGGAGATGAGAACATGAAGGAATGGATGGTTGAGAGGGGAGAGACACAGAGTGGGCAGGTAATGAAAGATCTTTTTTTAATTGATTTTATTGAGCTCTACATTTTTCTCTGCTCCCCTCCCT
>LOJH01021373.1:0-20337 GCA_001685095.1 Ellobius talpinus | reverse complement strand
GGCTACATTGAGATTCTGTTTCAGAAAAAAAAAGGGAGGTGGGAGCAAAGAAGGGAAAAGCCTCATTTTTCTGAATTTGTTTTCTTCCAAGTTCTCAGTTCTTGAGAGAAAAGAAAAACAGAAGGCCCCAAATACTCACCATTCCCACAAAGATGTTTCCTGCCACAGCCAGGGTCTCAGCAGCAGTGGTGCCCATGGTGACTTGCAGAAACCAGGCAATCTAGAAGAATCCAGACTCCTAAATCATCCATCTACAGTAGGAGGGATCTTGGCTAATGTCCAGCAAAACCCCGCCCCCTACTCCATTCCCTCATAAGGAACCCGGGAGCTACGGAAATAGTGTGGCGGAACGACAGAACGAGTTACAAACATGTTAACCCGAACTCAGGCCCTGGGATGTCTAGGTCATGCACATCACACCCAGGATGTAAGTGGGGTCCAGACCAGTGTTTCACCATGTTCTGCCCTAGCCTATCCCAAGCTGGGTAATATTTGATATCAGGATGTTGGGGGGGGGAATGCCTTTTCACATCAGTTCTGACTCCATGTCCCACGTAGGAACACTTTTCCCAAAGAAAGTCAGCATCACTCATTCCTCTGACTGGTCCAACCTGACGGTCCTTTCGTGGCCTTACCTTCTGAACCACCCATTGCACAAGGCCCAGGTAGTAAAGAATAGACATCACACATCCAAAGAAAATAATGATTGGCAAAGACTGCAAAGAGAATGGTGGTAGCGGATGAGAGATTATACTACATGTGCTATGCGTGTCACATGCAAGCTCTTCTACGCCTCTAAATTAAGCTCTGGGCATTACCAGGGCATCTGATACAAAGTGGCTTAGAAATAAACTCAAACTGTATTGCAAACCTTTAAGCCTATCTATCAGAACGAAACCTTAGGATATTCCATTTCCTGAACTTCTCCCTAACCTGCCTTTCAATCAACATGATCCCTGGTAAGGCTCATGGGAAAAGAGTGGACTCCCTTCTAGGATCAAATTGGGAAAGAGACTATCTGACCTTGGGGACACACATATCAGCCTCTGCTTTACCCCCACCCATCCTTTCACTGGCATTTGCATTCCTGCACACAAAATAGGTATTACCTGGAAAGCAAAAACGTTTTGGACCAGGGTATCACCAAAAACAAAACTGGAGCCTTCCACAGTATAAGCCAGGAAAATCTGAAGTGGGGTAAAAGGGATGAGAGTTAGGACAGGCAGGACGCAGAGAATGCTGTGATCTGCCTCAGGTGTGACCCCCGTGGGCAGGCCATGTCCCAAGAGTTGGTCATGAAATGACAGACTCAGCAAGTCTTCACTTGTATTCTCACCTGAACCCCATCACGTTCTCTCTTTACCCAACCAGATTCCCCAACACCGCCATGAAGACAGAGCCCGACAGCCTCATGCTCCCCTCAAATCTACATTCTCTGGGTTCCAGAGGCATGAAACCCTGACATTCAATTCCCTGTACCTGGATCTGATCTCCCAGCCACTGAAATGCATTAAATCCGGGTTCAGTTCTGATGACCAAAATCCCAAAGATGAACTGAAGGCCCAGGCCCCAAAACACCGTCCTCCAGCATACCTGGGATGAGAAAGAAAATAGCCCAGCATGAGTTCCAAACCTTTACTTGTCCATTGCCTGGTTCAACTGTGTCCTGTGAGTGGAGCTAGGTGAGGGTGCTAACAGTCAGTCTGGGGTAACACGGCTGAGCTGGCTAGCTTTATGTCAACCTGACACAAACTAGAGTCATCTAAGGGGAAGGAACCTCAGCTGTGGAACTGCCTCCACAAGACTGGGCTGTAGGAAGTCTGTAGGGCATTTTCTTAAGAAACGATTGATGCGGAAGAGCACAGCACATTGCGGGTAGTACCATTACTGGGTAGGTGGCTCTAGGTTCTGTAAGAAAGCAAACTGAGCAAGCCATGAGGAGCAAGCCAGTAAGCAACACCCCTCTATGGCCTCTGCATTAGCTTGTTTGAGCTCCTGTCCTGACTTTCTTCAACGATGAATAGTGATGTGGAAGAGTAAGCCAAATAAACCCTTTCCTCCCCGAGCTGCTTTTGGTCATGGTGTTTCATCACAGAAATAGTACCCCAAGACAATGGCACAGGGAACAGGGAGACCAGTAAGAAAAAATAGGGTGACATTATGCAAAGAGACAGTATGCCCATACAGATTTTTAAAATAAATTACATGATATTTATGACACATGTATATAATAACTCCCGCAAATGTCATTATTGTACAGTGCCACCTGATTCCCTGTCATATTTTCTTTCTTTCTTTCCTTCTTTATATTTTCTTTTATTTTTCTCTAGTGCTGGCTAGATCCATATATACCACAATAACAATTGACAGGCCTAGAGTCTCTAAAAGTGTCCCAACTTCTCTTAGGAATAAGACTGTCAGAAGAAAATTCCAGGAGTTGTTGCTTAGTTCTAGGTCTTCATCATGACTACCTGACACATACCTTTGGTCATTTCTACCAGCCCTTTGTTGCTATGCCCACCCAACGACCCCCAACTCACCGCGCTGTGGTGTTTGGAGCAGACAAAGAGGACGAGGACGAACATACAGATTCCTGCAAAGGAGATCAGCTGCTCGGGCCTTTGAGCCGTGTCGAGAGCCAGCCACAGGATAAGGCCGACCACAGAGGCTCCTATGAACACCCTGAAAGTGGTATGTGGAGCTATCTCACCAACTCAGTGAACAAGCAACCAAGAACCCTCTGACAGACAGGAAGCTTGGTCTGAGGGTTAGTGAAATAACTCAACAGCTTACTCTTGATCTTGATTAGACAGAGACAGACTTTGAGAATCATCTGGTAGTTCCCTAGCTTCGGCTCGCTCCTAGTTTATGGAAGTAAATGTCTAATCTAATTAGACAGATCACATGACTTCTCTTTTCTCATATAGCCATATGAATAAATTTAATATAAAGGTTCATCCCTGAAGATGCTTCCAATGACTAATCAAAACACTGAAAACAGAAAAAGAGAATGCAATGGTCCCATATGATGGCTACTCAATTTTTAACCACTCCAAGGGTGAGAATTAAATAAGCCATTTATGGATGTATGATCTTTACATGCACCAAACATATTTCAGTACATAGACTGAAGGCTTAGGATGTAGCTTTGCAGAACACTTGCCTAGAATGTATAAGACTCTGGGTGGGTCCAATCCCCAGCCAACCACAATAAATAAGGATTCAGTTATGGTAGTGCAAGCCTTAGGGAGTAGAGGCAGGAGGATTAAAGTTTAAAGATTGGAATTGGAGAATTGGCTCAGCAACCAAGAATAATTGTTCTTGCAGAGGACTCAGGTTCGATTCCCACACCCAGTGGTGGCTCACCAACCATTTGTAACCCCATTCCCAAGGGATCATCTGATGCCCTCCTCTGAACACGGTGGTCACCAGGCACACATGTGGTACACATATACATTCAGTCAAAACACTCATACACATAAAGTAAAACTGAAAGAGATTAAAGTCCTCAGCCTCACGGTTAGTGTAGAGCCAACCTGGCTTACATTATTACATCTCCTTTCTCAAAGACAAACAAACACACAAACAAACAAAGCAACAGACGAATTTCCCCAAACCTAAGTGAAGAGAATTAGAAGGAGATCACAGATGAAAAGAAACAAAAAGAAGCACATGACCCACTGAGACACCTGCAGCACAGAGCAGCGAAGAACTTCAGAACTGGACAGAAATCCACGGCTCTTTTCTACAAGCCTCCCTCAAAGTGAATAAAGTTGGCTTCCAAAAGCTTATTTAATGAATAAACCCACTTTGACTTCTCCTCCCACACACTGTCAAATAAATCAGTGATACAAAACTTCAATGGTTATCTGTTCTTTCTCCACATTATCACTGTTGAACACCATTTTCTGTGCATTCATTGGAGAGAGGGAAAGAAAAGAGAAACTTTCTGGACAGTCTGGCCTACGGTTAACACACATGGACATGGCATAGACAGATTGGCTATAGCTACTTCAGAACCCAGTTCAGTTATGCTGATGATCAAGTTTGTGCCTAGATGGTAAGACAATGGCTCTCAACCTGGGGCTCATTACCCCTTTGGGGTCATATATCAGATATTTACATTGCAACTCTTAATAGTAGCAAGATTACAGTTAGGAAGTAGCAAAGAAAATAATTTTATGGTTGGGGGTCACCACAGCACGAGGAGCTGTATTAAAGGATCACAGTGTTAAGAAGACTGAGAACCATTGAGCTAAGAGACTGTGAACTACAAAAGCAGGTAGGGGGCTCTGGAGGACTAGAAGGGAGGAGGATGGAGCATAGGCAAGAGAGAAGCAACTTGGCTGGTAGCTTAGCGTAAGTGCAAGCGTCTGCTCTGACCCCTCCATTAAAGGGAAGTGCAGGCTTTCTCACTTTGGTCACAAGCTCCTGGGATTCCAGACTGAAACTCCTCCCTAATCTGGATGGAGTCTTATCTGTGCCAGCAATACTGACCCAAGGCTGTAAGAAACTGGGCTTTGTGGCTCTAAGGCCTGTGGCTCTGTAGTCTCTATGCTTTGTCTTCGTGTGGGTAAGAGCCTGGAGCCCTGTCAGGAACTCTGAAAATGTTAAAATGTTCAACGAGACGGCAATGATGCTCAGTTGGTAGAAGGCTTGCCTAGGATGCACAAGGCCTTGGGTTCAATCCCCAGCCCTCCATAAACTGAGTGTGTTAGTGCATGCCTGTAATCCTAGCGTTCAAGAGGTAGAGGAAGGAGGATCAGAAGTTCGAAGTCATCCTTGGCTACATAGAGAGTTCTGAGACCAGCTTGGACTAGAGACTTTGTCCCACAAAAAGGAAAAGAAGATAAAGAAAGGAAGAGAGGGGAAAGGAGGCAAGGAGAAGGCTCCCATCTCATCAGTGAGTTCATTCATTGATACATTCACAATTAAAAGGACTACTCGAAGTGGGTGGAAGCTGTAGGAGGTGGGGCCCAGTTGAAGGAAATTGGTCACTGGGGACATGTCCTCATAAGTTACACCTTGTCCCAGGTCCCTTGCCTTCCTGATCTCTTGCCTCCTGGCCTCCACAGTGTGAGCAGCTTTGCTTCACCGGTTCACTTCCCACCATGACATTCTGCCCCATCAGCAGCCAACATGGATGGGGCTAGGCGAGCGTAGGCTAAGCCTCTGAAACTGGGAGCCGGAAGCGTCTCTCCTGCACATTGTTTTTAGGTGTTCCTTGAACAGCTACAAAAGGTGATTGACACACTTACCACTTCACCCAAAGCCTCAGGCGGCTGTTTTTCAAGGGCTTCAGACAGCTCATTAATTTTTTACCGAAGCTTTTTTTCAGAAAGTGGCAAGCCAGGATGAAGATGACAAGACAGGTGAGGACGAATAATGCCAGTGCCCTCTGGAAGTTCAGGATGCAAGCCGCCAGGAAGTAGGCAGCATAAGCTACAGAGAGAAAGTGAAGAGTGAGAGCCAGCAAGGCTGAGCTTCCACAGAGCCCCACACCATGCCTCTCTGCTTCCGGCGAAGACTCGCTGCCTTCTATTTTAGCTGCTGTCCTCACTCTCTCCCTTAGATTTGGCCAACAGCCACTGTTAGACTCTGGAAACCTGACATCTCTTGTTTTTTTTTCCCCCCAGCTATGTTGAAATGTCAAATGATGAACCTTTTCTCTTGAGCAAAGCCATGTGAAGGAGGATGCCTCTAGGAAGAGGAGCTACAAGGTGCTTTCTCGGTGCTCCCAGATTCACCCCCAAGGATAATTTTTGATCTCATTATCCCAACTGCTTCTAATCAAAGCCCCATGTGTCACTGACAAATACTATAAACAAGGCTTTCTGACTTTCAAAAATAATGTATAGCGCTAATTTTAATTATAAGCCAGTAGGTAAGTTATGTATAACAGGCATCTTTCATAAAGATTACAGACTTGTACCCTGAGTCAAACCTAAGCCCTAAAAAAAGAGATTATATATATGTATATATATATATAGAGAGAGAGAGAGAGAGAGAGAGCATATGTAATCTTGACACAAGTTAATGGTTCTAGAAATGTTTGTGGTTCTCCCTCCCATAAATTCTCATGATCTCACCTAAACACAAGAGACCGAGCAGGATCTTCTTGAATAATGCAGCATGTCTTTTAAAGAAATGTCTCGCCTTGGTGAAAGGCTGCAGCTTCCTCCTGATGAGAAACCAAGTTAAAACCTGAGAATTACTTCCTCCTGTTTGTGAGGTTCTCAGACCTCAGATAGCCCCAAGGCAGAGTTAAGAGCTCACCTGGTGGGTGTTCAATAGTGTTCCAACCAGGCCCCAAAGGCCACCTCAAAACTTGTGTCTGTACATCAGGTCAGAATGGCCCTGCTTAGCCTAGAGTAGCTACTACATCTTCGATAATTTTCTACCACAGAAGTGGACACTAATCATGTGTTTTTCCTAGGAACAGGTGTTGCTCAGCTTTCATATTCAGCCTGTCCTACTTAGAACCCATTCTACCATAGCACCCCAAAACCACACAACCACACAAAGCCTTTGTAGTTGTGTGTACATGGGCAGATAAGAGAGGAAACAAACCAGCTTCAAGAGTCTCTACGTCGACAGGTCTGAGAGAAGATGCCCAGCAAGCATTATTCAAGATTGCTTTGTATTGTCTTTTCCATGTGTGTGGGCTCAAAGAACTTTGCAAATACTAAAAGGGTTCCTCTAAGATCCCTGGGAGGTTGTTCTTGCAACCTGAAAGGCATGGAAGCTGAGTAAATTTCCCAAGGTCACAGAGGTTGTAAGGAGTAGCTCTCGAATCTCAGTAGCCTGGCTTCTGAATCTAAAGACTGCACCTTCCCTGACCCCAGGGTCACCTCCCTTTGCCATTCCTAAGGGTCCTTAGCACATTGCAGCCATGTGAGCAAAAAGATTCCACTTTCAACAAAGAAAAGGAGCCCAACTCGAAGTGTCCTGTGTGACTATGGTGCTAAGGTGTGGTGCTCAGCCAGGGATGGAACCAGCCACTGCCTAAATGGTCTGGGGTCTTGGCGCACACAATTCGGGGTTCCTTCTCTATTGTTGCCTCTCCCATCTAACTTGAGATTGAAACTATCGTGCCTGTTGCCCCTATATCCTTCCTTCTTCGTTTCTGCCTCTATCCTCTTACCTTCTGCAGAGGGAGTCCAACCTTGGCTTAACCGAGCAGGGTGTACAAGTACATCTCAGGTACCGGGAAGTCAAAGAGGGAGGCAAACTATCCTCATTAACCCTGACTTGTCCAAGTCCATCTCCTCGGGAGAATGTTGGGGTCTCAAGACCTCTGCCACTATGTGGAGAGCTGCGTAGTGCCGTGCCTTAAAGATGGCGCCGGTTTCCACCTTCCGCTAGCCCGACAACGAGTGCTCTCTGTGATAAACAAGTCCTTATTTGGCTAAGGCTGATTAGCAGGCTTGCTTTCCGTGTATGTGGGCCTANNTTATTGGGATTGGTAGCCCATAGAGTATATAGTCTGCAGGGCCCTTCCCGGGGAGAAAGAAGATTGTTCAGGGTTCCTGAATAAACTGTTTATAGAAGAGCCTGAGTGTTGCGTCTTTCCTGCTGGTCGAGACAGACGTGACACCACTATCCATTAATGCAGAAAGCAGTGGGCAGGAAGTTTGTTTACGATGTCAGTACCCGAAGGCGCCATTACCTTAGGAACATCATTCGCAAGGCACATCAAGCAATGCCCTTAATTTTAACCCTAGACTTCCACAAGCTCCAGGTCTTTGGCTTGCTCCTCCAGGTCCTCACACCCTGCTGGGGGCCTGGAAGTTCAGTCTGTGAGGACTACATCACTGGACAACAAACCCTTTGGCTTATCTAGTGGGGTTCTGCCCATGGGACCTCATAGGCTATCTAGGTACAGAATGGCTGAGGTCCACACATAAGCAGGGAGGGATTTTGATCTGACTATCCTACCATGTTCTCTTGTGCCGTACCCCTTCTGGTCTAGGAACAGACTGTGTTCTCTGTTTCAAACCTTAGGTCTCATACTCTCCTTCCCCATGGTTCTGCTCCACTTCATAACCATTTTCAAATGTCCATGTTCTTTTTGTTTATTTGTTCTTATGTGTATATTTGTGGAGGTGGGGTTGTGCACGCAGAGGCCAGAAGAGCTGGAGTCACAGGGAGTTGTGTGCCATCGGATGTGGGTGCTAGAAACTGAGCTTGGTTTCTCTGAAAGAGCAGCACACGCTCTTACCCTCTGCATCATCTCTCCAGCCACTCTTGTTTTTGTTTTCCTTAATTTTCTCCTATCAGGATCGGGTTTCGTTACGGCATTTTCAGACATACGTGTCATTATACTTTATTTGCACATAACAGCCTCTTGATGAGTAAACTCTCTTCTGGTTATTCTAGTTTAAATATGCCACCTGGTTTCCTAGTACATAAGGTGAAGATGGCTCAAGACCATGCCCAATTAAATAGCAGTTGAGCAAAGGCACAGCAAAATAGGATGGTCCATGTACTGATCTAAGAGCAAACAGAAATCACAGGCTTAGGACTTCTGCCCTCACCTTGTCACCATTTCTTGGGGACAATTTCAGTGCCTGCTCCAGAAATTGCTTAAAACCCTCTGCGAAGCCCATGAACAATGGAATCCTAGAACACCAGGTTAGAACTGAGCCTCTGGTACTGAAAAGAAAACAAACGAGCTGGTAGGTGGTGGCTCACGCCTTTAATCCCAGTACTCAGCAAGCAGAGGCAGGCAGATCTCTGTGGGTTTGAATCTAGCCTGGTCTACAGAGTGAGTTCCAGGACAGCCAGGGCGACACGCACAAACCACAAACCCTGCCTCAGAAAAGAAACAAATAGATAAGCAAACCAAACAATGAGGATGGACTATAAATGAGAAATGCTCCAAAGCAAAGTGAGAAAAGGATTATTTCAACCTTTTAAACTCATCGAGCAGTTCACAGAAGCACGTTGGCAAGTGTCTGTGCGCTATGAATCTTGCCTGGCCCACCAAGCTCTTTACACTACACAATGGTCCAGTTTGAGTCTTAATATCTGTGCTATGGCTAGAAATTGAGCTAAGATGTTTAGCCACGTGTGAGTGAACACTGATGCTCTGCCTCTGCCTCCAAGTGGCTGTTATGGGAGACTTTCTGGGCACAGACTAAAGGCAACCTCCTCACATGCTTACTGCCCGCATCCCCGAGTGATACGTGGAAAAGAAACAGGGGAGCACAATCAGAAGCACTAGCTAAACATGGCTTGAGTGATCACCGGATCCAGCGGCAAAGACATTTCATGAATTTTCTTAGTTACCTACTTGTGAGATATAGAAACTCTCCCAGCTGAGAGAGACGGAGCCTCGGTAACTGCTAGAACCTGGAACTCTTTGTTTAGCCATTAGTGTGGGAAACTTGAGGGAGCTTTCAGAGAATCCAGCTCCAGTGACAGAAGACAGTGTGGCCCTGCCTGAGTCTTTCCTAGTCCGGCTTGAAGGAGGAAAGAAAAGAAGGAAATGGAGGAGTCAACTCAGCATCAGCTGATGGTGTGAATGAAGCGTGAGGCTAGCCTAGCACAGGGTCAAAGTCTTATTTTACACCCAATTAAATATCAGTTGGCCTGTATGGCTGACTAGTGTGGCTAACTTCACACTCTGATCTTCAGGCAAGCTTTATTTATTAAAACATAAATAAAATATCACTATAGTTTTCTTAGAACATGTCCATGCCCATTTGTTTATTGTTAACTGTGGCTTCTTTCTCACTAAAGTGGTAGAGTTGAGTAAGCGCAACAGAGACTATACAGTGTACAAACTAAAATGTTTACCAGTTTGTCCTTCACTGAAAAGTACTACAGGGGGCACACTCGAAGAAATCAGTCCCAGACAGAACAAACAGACCTTAATAAACAATGTGTAAAGCCAAGTAGGGACTGGAACGCCTTGGGAAAACCTGTCAGGGAAAGGCAGCATGAGGCCAGCCTGAGCGACAGAATAAGAATGTCCTGATACAGACAGACAGACAGACAGACAGACAGACAGACTGACTGACTGACTGACTGACTGACTGACTGACTGACTGACTGACTGACTGACTGACTGGTAAGAAGAATGTATACAGTGGGTTTTCCAACCTACCCTCAACTTCTTCCTCCCAGAACTCTCCTCTGTCCAAG
This sequence comes from Ellobius talpinus, assembly GCA_001685095.1. Classification (NCBI taxonomy): domain Eukaryota; kingdom Metazoa; phylum Chordata; class Mammalia; order Rodentia; family Cricetidae; genus Ellobius; species Ellobius talpinus. The sequence continues at coordinate 10,188 of LOJH01021373.1, read as the reverse complement.
TTGGAGGTAGCATTTATTCTGATAGGCAGTGGAGTCTTCCCAGGGAAGCTGTTCTAACTCCTGACTACGCCCCATGTCAACTTCAGGTGGGGCCCTTGAGTATATTTCTTTTGCAAGCAAGATTATAGGTGCTATGTGAATAATTAAGGAACAAGAGGATGAGATGGATTTACAACTGCTCTCTTCCCTCAACCTCCTGTGGGCTGGGATTCTACGCAGGCTGTTAGATGCCTAAGAGTAGAATCTCTTGCTGGTATAATGGTGCATGTCTGTCAACCCATTCACTGGAGGCTGAGGCAGGAGGGTGAGTTCTGGTCTTACTGAGTGTGAGAATAGTCTGGGCAATATAGTAAGATCCTTTTTCTGAAAATAATTATTTTTTTCTCTTTGAGCACAGTTTAGACATGGATGTTATAAACATATTTTCTTACCTACCAAGTGAGATGGGCAGTTGGAGGACTTTTTGGTGAAGGACAAAGCAGTAAACATTTTAGTTTGACTTTATTTTATTTATGTTTTAATAAAGTGTGACTGTAGACTGAGACCCTGAGCTCCTGTCTCCTTCCACCTTATATTCCTCTCTAGTGCTGGAATTAAAGGCATGCACCACCACTACCTGGCCTCTGTGGCTAACTTGTGTGGCTGTTGGGATTAAAGGTGTCCTCCTCTGGCTGTCTTGGGCATTGCACACATGTGATGGGCATACATACTGGCAGACAAAACACTCATAAACGTAAAATAAAAATTAATCTTTTAGACATAGAAAAGCAGCTGGGATCCCAGTACTGTGGGGGCAGAGGCAGGAAGGTCTGTGAGTTTGAGGCCAGCCTGGTCTACATAGTGAGTTCCAGGACAGCCAGGGCTGTTACACAGAAAACCCTATCTCAAAATACCAAAAAAGTAGAAAAACAAAATACATTGAAATATAAAATATGTGTAAATTGATATAGATATTTTATATAAAAATTTGTAGATTAGCCAGGGTATGATGATGCAGGACTGTAATTCTAGCACTTCAGAGGTGAACGAGGACCAGCGAGTCATTGCCAGCCTCAGTTTCCTAATGGCTGTGAGGAGATCTGGGCTACCGAGACTCTTTTCAAAACTAAATAAATAAATACAAAAATAAATTATATAAAGCAAATTGTGGAGATTGTAGAACATAAGGCAATTAAAAGATGAAGATGTCACTGAGTTAATCAATTTTTAGGAAACAAACCAACAAAAATAATCCTTCATTCCAGAACATCTTTGGAATTACACTCCCTTCATCAACTCTCCAGGATTCTGTTTTCAACATGTGTATCAATTCCCGGCCTTTCATGCCACTGAACATAGCTTCCATCTGAGCAATTTTTACCCAAACTTCCCTTTGACTTTAGCTGACAGCAGGTCCATGTTCAGAGTCAAACATCCTTTGCCACTCCTCCTTCCTCAGTTCCTGAGCGCACAGCACCGTGGACTGTGGCTTCACACATCAGGCTTTTCCCTTCCCACCCTCCATCTTCCTTTAGCCTCCATAGAAAGGCCTTTTGTCTCTGTTCCTATAGGTTCTTTCTCCTGCCCCTAAATCTGAGCATTCCAGAAAAGTTTTTTGGTCATGTAGAAATGGGCTTAGCAGGTCTAAAACTTTGGCCTCAAACTCATAGAAATCAGTCTATTTAGTCCCAAGTGCCGGGACTAAAAGCATGCACCACAAGTCCTGGCCTCAGAGAGATTTATTTTGTTTTGTTTTAATTAATATGAGTAGATATGTCCCTAAGTCTCAATGCTCTAATTTAGACAAAAGTATTAAAATTAGTACTTTCCTGTTATGAAAATTAAACTAATTACACAAAATTACACACAATAATACTCAATAAATATTAGCCATTGTTACTGTTATTATTGCTGTTGTCGCTATTTTTTTAAAGTCACCTAGGCTGACACTGATGGGCTCGTCACTGTTGTGAACTGACGCTTCCGTTAGTTCTACAAAATACGAACGTACATGTGGGAATGTGCAGTGATCTTGGTCTTGTCTGTGAGTTAGGCAGTTGGAGAAGGAATAGCTTTGATCTGTTTCGCTCCCTTCTCCTCCCTATCCCCCAGGTCCTTGGTGGCTTAACTAAACTGGACTCTGGAACATCCTTACCCCGGGCCGTCCTTCCGGCTGTGTTCCTCTGTCGCTTCAGTCTTTTTGCTTTGCTCAGGATTTCCTCTTTCCTATAAACACAGGTAAAGGTAAGATCAGCCACGCAGCCCTGTCAGAGAGGCAACAGACCAAGAAAGCCGCTAAAGCTACCCACGGCCCACAATGTGAATTACCATGAGTTCCAGCCCTGGGTTCTCGATGCCATTCTCCATGATGGTCTGGGAAACAGATCCTCGTCCTCCTGCTTTCTCCATCTCCCGCTAGCCTCAGCTGGAACACAAACTCAGGGCTAATTTCTGGCAAATTTTTCGTTCTGTCTAGTGGGGCGAGGGAGAATTTTTAAGGCCAGATCCTCTCAGAAAACACAAGAGTAAAATTCTTTTAAAAAGTCAGCTGCTTCCATTAAGAATAAGGACTGGAAAGATTGGGAAGACAGACTAATATAATAAATTATGAAAGGTAGAATTTGATTTCTTGTTATAAATGGTTATGGAAGAAGGGGCAAGAAGACAGAAGAGCTATTAAGGGCAGGAAGAACTGGAATGAATTGGTGAGCCTCCCGGGGTCCCAGGACCTGGGTTGAAATATAACCCATTTAGTTACTCAATTTGAGATCCATTTAGTAATGCTCTTTATCTTTTTCCTGGAGCAGGCCCCACTGAGCTAGGAAAGAGAAGGAAAATGACAGCTGATGAAGCCCTATGGGCCAAGGATTTCTGGGAAAAGAAGAGAGATAAGCAGACTGCATCAGGTAGGGTTCTCTAAGGAATAGAACTGATAGAATGTATATATAGAAGAGAAGGTTTTCTAGAGTAACTTACAATGTGCTGTGTGGATCTGCACAGTCCAGTCCAGTCTGACAATGGCTAGAACCTGGGAGCGGCTCAAGCTATGGAGCCAGGTAACTCGGCAGTTCCAAATCTGGTGCCTGGAGAGTCCTGCAGAGCTACTGGTCTCCAGTTCACATGGGATGCTGGAGACGCTGGACCCTGGTGTCAGTGGAGAAGGACAGCAGTCATAGAGACCGGGGCTCTCCCCAGCAGAAAGCGAAGGCAGGCAAGCAAACAGCACTTTTCTCCTCAGACTTCCTTCTCTTTAGGAGATTACCACCGGCAAGTGCCGCCCACTCTAGGGGAGGGGATTCTTGGAAGTGTGCTTCTCAGTTGGGTGTAGCCCAAATTCTAATTGGTCTTAATAAATAAAACTTAAAGTCCAATAGTGGTGGATGAAAGCTGAAGGATCAGAGAAGCCGTGTAGCCAGTCACTAGAGAGACATTTTGCCCCTACCAATGTTCAGACTGAAGGAGCCATCCTGTCCTCAGACGACATCCTGGGACTGCTCTGAGCTCCTGTCTCCTCCCACCGTATACCCCTCTCTTCACCCAGCCATATCACTCCTGTCTCCACCTCCCTAGTGCTGGCATTAAAGGCATGGGATTCTAAATGCTGGGATCACCTTTGTGTGGGCTCTGTTTCTCTTTCAGACTGGATCAATCTCATGTAGCCCAGGGTGACCTTGAACTAACAGAGACCCCTCTGTCACTGTTTCCTGAGTCCAGGGATTAAAGGTGTGTGCTGCCACTCCCTGGCCTCTAGTGGCTTAACTCTGCACTCTGATCTTCAGACAAGCTCTATTTGTTAAAACACAAATAAAATATCACTACCGTTGGGTCAATCAAACCATCCCTTTGGCCGTGCATTTTCAGATGAGTACAAGGTCCTAATTCTGCCTAAAATGATATAGTTATCTCATGTACCACTGAAAATGTGCCATTCTTCCCTCAGAATAAGTGGCAAGATGCCTTTAGGAATGCATGGTCTTTTAGTATCCTACAGCTTAACTAGGGCAATATAAATTTAATTACATTTAATTACTGATATTATCTCAGTCATTACATTACAGGGTAAAGGAACAGAAAGGGAAAAACCCACAAATGTTTGCTTAATTTATGTGCCTATATATTTAAACATATTCTTAACAAAATTAGGATAGGAAACACTCGTGGCAATAACAATCCCCATTTCTGTAGCAGGCTCCTACCTTCCTTACCTGGGGTTTATAACTGTCTTCCACAACCCATTCGGTAGTCCCTCTACCTTCAGCCAGCACCTCAGCCAGTCTTGGTTCTTCACCTGGAGGAGGGACCCATACACTCTTGAAAGGCCTGGGTTGACAGAGTTGACTGATTGGTTCCTTCCTGGGTTGAGTTGTTGTAGCTTCCTATTGACGTTAATCTCAAGGCTCATCTTTTGCATTTGATACGCTCTTCTTTACCTCTGCCACAGAGAAACAGTCCAATTTCCCTTTGGTCTGGGTCAATTGCCCCTCCTGTCTGTATTGTTCCTTCTTTTCAGCCTGTTGACTGAAGGGCGTCAGGAACTCGAAGTGGCTAGGGAGAAGTCTTAGCTTCCAGCTCAGTGGGATTTCTCCTGAGCCTCCTGGACACTCCCTCTTCTGGAAACAAGACTCCTAGGCCAGCAGAACCCAAGCTAGAGGGAATAAGAAGCAAATGTTTGGTTGGTAGCTCACCGGGGATGAGGTGTCCTTTCCATCTCCACACTTCCATCCTGGACCAATGAACCCTGAGGGACAGGAGAAACGGTATACTGGGCACTGAATTGAGCATATTTAAACCTGCAGGAGAACCTCAGCATTCCAGGCTGCTGCCACCTAGCTGGCTATACAACTGTGTCTTTTCTGGGGGGAACTGGGGATAAGTTCTTACTAGCCTATACTAATTACATATAATGATGGAAGTCATTACGACATTTTCATACATGTGCATAATGTATTTCAATCATATTCAGCCCTCTTCTCCTCCCCAGCCCCCCTCCTCTTCCACTAATACTCTTTCTCTTCCAAACTAGGCCCGCTCCTACTTCCAGGTCTCAGTTTTTCCTTCTGTGACCCAGTGAATTTCACAAGGGCTTCTTTACAGGATTATGGGCACCTTACCAGTGACTATACCTGAAGAAAACGTGTTTTCTTTCCCTAGCAACCACTAGCTGCCGTAAATAAAAGGTTCAGGCAAGGGTGGGACTCCTCAAGTCTCTCTCCTTCCCTCGTGTTGAGCGGACAAGCCTAATGTCACGCATATCTTGTCTCTGCAATCCTCGCTGCCGTGAGTCCAAAAAGTGTTTGTAATGACCGTTGAGTCATATCATGCCCAGAAGTCATCACTCCACATCCTCTCTGCCTCCCTTCCTCCAGCGCTTAGGCTTTTTTCCGCCCTCTTTTCTGTGATAGTCACTGAGTCTTGTATGTGGCTACATTGATGTCTCATTTATTCAAAGTACTTTGATCGGTTGTATTTCTTCAGTCACCACTGATCTCTGAAAATCCACTGAACAAAACTGATAACTACCATCTTACGGAAACAAACAGTTCTTTAAAGCTGCTTCTGCTTAGAATGGCAGTTTGATGGGAACATCATGTCTATTGAGCAGCAGGACTTCCCCACTGGGAAACACAGCTTCCCTAACCACAGGCTTTTGAACGTGAATTCCTTCCTGTCGGTTAACAACAAATCCTATCAGACGGCTGTTGGCTCTCCCCTACCGCTATTGTACTAGTCTGTATTGTTGCACACAGTGTCCACAGCTAAGACCGTGGATAACAATCTCCCCCCGCCCCTGCATTCTGTGCAGCACCTTCTGCACTATGAGACAGTCAGAAAGGAAGAAATTTTTTTAGCCACATTCTAGCTTGATTTTCTATGTCTTATGGTCAAGGAATGGGGCTTCTTCATCAATCTGGTCTCACTATCTAGTACTGGTGAGCAAACAAGAGCCCTGGCATGTTTGTGCCCCTCCCACGGGACTCACTGAGAAACAACCCACAGGGAGGTATCGCATCCCTGACACAGGCTTTTGTTAAGTAACTCATGACTTCTGGGATCAGCATTTTCTACCTACATAAGTTACCTCCATTCAAACTATTAAGTTTATTTTTGTTGGCTTATCAAGCGTCGTGTTTTCTTGTGGTGTTTTCTTTATTTCTGGCTGACTCCTTTTCCCGTGTCCTGCCACAGCTCCTTATGCTTCTCTACGCCCAGCTTTTCCCTTTCCATTTTCATATCACACACATTCTGCTTCCACTGAAGACGCCTTTTCCCCCTTTGCATGGAATCATTTCTAGTTTCCTGGGATTTACATAATTACTCTCATAAATGCAATGCATACACACACATGCACACATACACACACACATATATGAAGGGTTCTTCAGAGACCATTTATGTTTTGAATCCGTGTTCAGGGTTTGGTACTGTTTCTTCTATAGCCAAGATTCAAAGATCCAGGGATCAAGACGTGGAAATGGGAACAGTGCGTCTCATCGTTATCCCCAGTGAGCCATCAGCCAGATTTTGTTTCTTGTTCCTGGGAGTTATGCTCTGCTGGCCTAGAAGTCTAAGCTCCAAAAGGGGGCATGTTTCTCCCAGGAGGAACAGTAGACACCCCGTGAACTGAAAGTTAAGTCTCCTCACTAGCCACTTGGGGTTCCTGATGGTCTTGAGTCAGTGGGCTAAGAAAGTAACAGCAGTGTTAGGAGGAGCCATTGGCCCAGACTGATAAAGGCTAATTGGATTCCTTCTCCACAGTGGAGGCAAGGAAGATTATGTCTGCAGTGCAGGAGGGCCTTTAGCAGGTCTGTGATTAAAGTCAGCGGGAAGCTACAACCCAGTAAGACAGGATGATAAATGGCCCAGATCTTTGAAACCTTAAGGTATAGATCGCTCCTCCAGGTAAAAAGCAACAACTGGCTAGGTTATGGTTGCAGTGCTTGCTGAGGACGGAGGGACTATGGAATGGATGGCAGAGGGAGGTAGTTACACACACCAGCTGACCACGTGGCCACTTTCAGAAATGATTGTAATTTTCATGAGTGCTTCTGTCCCATTTAAAAGGGCATGTTTGTGCATCTGCACACTTATATTTGTATTTTCTTCCCTCTATTTCTTTTCTGTCTAGATTTTATCACATTGTATTCATTCTTGTGTGTGTGTGTCTGTCTGTCTGTCTGACTGTCTGTCTGTCTCTGTGTGTGTTCACGTATCACAGAGCACAAGTTGAGGCCAGAGGATAACCTGAAGGAATTCCATGTGGGTCCTAGTGTTTGAACTCAGGTCATCTGTCTTGGTGGCAAGTGCCTTTACCCACTAAATCATTTTTTTCAGCCCTCATCTGCTTATCACTTAAAGAAATCACCTTATTTTAAAATTCCTACTTATGTGTATTTGTGTGTGTCTGTAAGAATACACGTGTGTGTGTGTGTGTGTGTGTGCTGGAGCTGGGGGGTGTTACAGGTGATTGTGGATGTGGGTGCTGAAGACAGAACCCAGTTCCTCTTTAAGAGCAGCAAATGCTCTTACCCGCTAAGCTATCTCTACAGCCCCCTATTTCTTTACCATTTAGTGCAACATTGAGATAATATCAGTGGTTAAGTGTTGCAAATGCATAGTATCATACCCAGGGTGTGGGGCACTAAGAGACTAAACATTCCCTAAGTGAGTTTGTCACCTGTTGTGGAGGAGAAGAAATGATGTGCTTCTAGTTTTATGAGGGACAGTTATATTATGGTAGGCAGAATTACGGTGTTGTCGCTGTTTTCATTTGGAAATCAATCATGACATAAAGACATGAGACTGGGTGTTAAGTTGACAAGGGGTGGGCGTCTAACGGTTAATCTTGGTTTTCAACTTGACTGGATCTGGAATTAACATTTTTTAAAGGCAGGAAGCTAGGCACACCTGTGAGGGATTTTCTCGACCAGATTTTTAAAGTAGGAAGACCTGGCATTTAATGTAGGCAGCGCCTTCCAGTAACACCCTAGATATAAGGAAGAGGAAGAGGGCTGGAGAGATGGTTCAGTGGTCAAGAGCGCTGGCTGTCTTCCAGAGGACCCAGGATCTCTTCCCAGAACCCACATGGTGGCTCACACTGTCTGTAATTCCAGTTCCAGGAGATTTGACATCCTCTGGCTTTTGTGGGCACGAGTCATATGCAAATTCTTTAGTGAGTTTTACTTCCAGATTGTGATTAGATATTTTTCTTGTTTGTTAGAGGTTTGCATGATCTAAAGATTATATTGATGGGAGTTCTTGGTTGATAGGTCCCAGAGTTACTCTTATGATTCACTAGTCAAGCACTTCTGACTCTACCTCCTATCTCCACTGACCAGGGAGTAGCAAGGTTCACGTGGCAATTACCAAAGACTGGATGTACTTACCATAATCGACAGCACAGTAAACTTTAGCACTGGCTAAATTAATCTTGGTGTTCCCAGAAACGAAATAAGGTGTCTACCAAGGGTTTGCTTGATCTCTACAAGTGAAGGGACTCCAGACAACGGAAAGAAAGGTTACTTTGAATTACTAAAATAGAGAATCAAGCTCCCTTCAACTTATTTCCTGTCTTGAGTCAGTTTAAAGACACCCCCTCAAATGAATGGGAGACCAGGACCCCTTGAGGCAGAAACTCCTACAATATTTGAAAGTTTCCCTCTGACTCTTTCTCTTTCCCTAAGGGACCTAGAGATTTTTACAATGGTAACTTTACCTTAGAGAAAAGGAAGTGATCAGACCTTCTCTAGTTCACAAGATGCTGCCTCTGAATTGATGTTGATTTCCGAAGATCCCAGCAAGCATTGTGCCCAAAGTCAAAGAGGTTTGTGGAAGTCAGGTTGTTTATCAACTTCAGCCAAAGTCTGGCTCACGGCGGGCCCAGTAAGTCCCTAAACTTATCCATCCCAGAATGCACAACTGGGACAGATAATCCCCACACTGATAACCCTATCTGCAGTTGGAAAGGCCAAATACAAGCAAATAGAGCTGCCCCTGTCAGGGAAAATAGTGAATAAAACCAAGATGCAAAGCCTGTAGGGTGACAGAAACTTGTGCCATCATCAAGGACTTGAAAGATGCAGGGGTGATAGTTCCCACTACGTCTCTTATTTGTCGTATGCAGGAAGGCTGAATCATGGAGAATTGGAGTTGATAATCACGAACTTAATTATGCAGTGACTCCAATTGCAGCTGCTGGACCAGAGGTGGCTTCCTTTCTTCAGTAGACTAACACATCTTCTGGCATTTCTTATGCAAATATTGACTACCAAGTGTTTTTTATTTCTTGATACCGTCCCACAAGAACCACCAGAGGCAATTTTCTTTCTGCTAGCAAGGCCAGCACTATACCTTTACTTTTTTACTTCAACAGTTCATTAATCCCCTGGTCTCATTGTTTTAACTTAGTTTGCAATAATCTTGGTACCTATCTCTTCCACAAGTAATCACACTGGTCCATTGTACTGAAGACATTAGGCCTATTAGACCAAGAGAACAAGAAGTACCAATCACTTTGGACTTGTTGGTAAAGCATATTTGCATCAGATGATGGGAAAGAAGTTGAACTAAACTTCAAGGATTTTTTCTATCTTGATGAAACTTCTAGGAGTTCAGTGGTGTAAGGCAGGCAGAGATGTTCAGAATTTCCATTCTAGTCCACCGATCAATGCATTTGTTTTTATGTTAATGCCATGCTGTTTTCATTACTATAGCTCTATAATACAGCTTAAAATAAGGAATGGTGGTACCTCCAGCACTTCTCATATTGTTCGAGAATGTTTTTGCTAGCCTAGATTTTTGCACTTCCATAAGAAATTTAAGGTTAATTTTTCAATTTCTGCAAAGAATCGTGTTGGATTTATGGGGATTACATTGAATCTGTAGATTGGTTTTAACATCAAGAAAACAAATAACCCAATTTAAAATGGGAGCATATGGGGCCAGAGAGGCCCCATATGACTCAGAGGTTAAAAGCACTGACTGCTCTTCCAGAGGACCCAGGTTCTGTTCCCAGCACCTACATGGAGGCTCACAATCACTGTAACTCCAATACCCGGGTATCTGATGCCCTCATCTGGCATCTACAGACACTGCATGCAAGTGGTTCAGAGTTGTATGTACAGGCTAAACTTCGGCACACATAAAAAATATTGCATAGCACCGGGCGGTGGTGGCACATGCCTTTAATCCCAGCACTCGGGAGGCAGAGGC